>VDFB02339869.1:0-27640 GCA_007258455.2 Sequoia sempervirens
AGCTGACTTCACGTCCATTTCATAGACTTTATAGTTTTTGTATGCAACATAAGCAAGAAATAACCTTACAACTTCAATTTTAGCAATAGGGGCAAAGGTTTCCTCAAAATCAATACCTTCCATTTGTGAATACCCTTTACATACAAGTATTTCTTTATTCTAGACCACTTCACCTTGTTCATTTAGCTTATTTTGAAAGACCCATTTAGTACCAATTACATTTTTATCTTTTGGTTTGGGAACTAGTATCCATGTATCATTCCTTTCAATTTGCATCTGTTCTTCCTTCATAGCTTCCATCTAGTGTTCATCGTTGCAAGCTTCACTTAAATCTTTAGGTTCAATCTTAGATATCAGGAAATACTCTTCTGCAATCTTTCTTCTAGATTGCACACCTTTATTCTTATCTCCTATAATTTTATTTTTAGAATGATTTAGCTTTACATACCTTGGAGTTTTAGGATTTTCTCAAACTTCTGATTCTTCTTTTCTTTCTTCTGCACTTGCACTTGTCTCTACTTCCTAACTATCTTGATTTATTTAAACAAATTGAAGTTGTCTTACCAGAACATATGGTACAATTTGAAGTTGATTTTGTGTCTGAATATTCTTCCCTTTATTTGTATTATCTTCATCTGAATCATATCTACAATATCTGGATGATTTAGTAGAATCTTCATCAACTCTGACATTTGCACTCTCAACCATTTTAATTAGTTTTTTTTTTTATAGCACCGGAAAGCCTTGCTTTTAATAGAGTAACCTAGAAAGATTTCTTCATTGCTTCTTGCATCAAACTTGCCTATATCATCATCTCTCATGATGTAGCATTTTCTTCCAAAGATCTTGAAATGTTTAACAGTAGGCTTATAACCAAACCATAGTTCAAAAGGAGTCTTACCAGAATTACCATTCACATTTACCTAGTTTAAAGTGTACACAACAGTGCTTATAGCTTCACTCCACTAGATGTGACACACATTTCCTTCAATCATCATTGTTCTAGAAACATCTAGAATTTTTTTCTTCTTTCTTTCAACAACACCATTTTTTTATGGGTTCAGAGAGTAGATAACTGTCTTCTAATTCCATGCTCTTCACAGAAATAATTGAACTCCCTGGAGGTGAACTCACCACCTCTGTCTGACCTTAGGCATTTGATTTTCAAACCTTTCTCACTTTCTACCATAGCTTTGAAGCTTTTGAACTTTTCTAATGCTTCACATTTTTATCTTAAGAAAGAAACCCATATCATTCTAGAGTAATCATCACTAAGTAGCATAAAGTACCTTTAACCATGGAGACTTCTAAATCTAGAAGGACCACATAGATCAATATGCACAAGCTCTTGTAATCCATTTGAATTATTTTTTTTGCTCCAAAAAGAAACTCTACTCTGCTTTCCCATTTGACACTCTTTGAAAATTGTGCTAGCAGGCTTAACTAGCTTAGGTAGATTTATTATTGCTTTAGTGGAACTTATTTTGACAATGTTATCAAAATTCACATGCCACTACCTTCTATGCCATAATTGGCTTTCATCTACTTGAGCAATTAAAAAAAATTCACTAGTAGCATTCAGGTGAAAGATATTACCTTTTGTCTATTTACCTGAGGCAATTACATTTCCAGAGCTTCCATGTATCCTACATCTTCCATCTTTGAACTGAAGGTCATAACCTTTGTCTATCTTTTATCCAACACTCAACAGGTTGTGCTTCAATCCTTCAACATAAATAACATCATCAGTGTTATGCTTACCACCAAGACAAATAAATCCTCTACCATGAATCACACAAGCATTGTTATGTCCAAATCTTACAACCCCACTGTCATACTTCTCTAGACTTAAGAATTTGCTTTTGTGACCAATCATATGATGTGAGCATCCACTATCAATGACCACTCATTTTTCTTCAATTCAGGTTGTAAGAGCTTTCTCAACTTTAGTAGATTCGAGTTGGGTAGTGCAGGGATCATCTTGGAAAAAATAGGCCCTTAAGTGGCAAAATTTAGAAAAATCAGAGTTAGGCAACTTGATGTAAAAATTTGAATAAGTTACCTATATTATTTCAAAAATATGTAAGAATAGAATCTATAGCAAATTGAATGTAGTTTCTAAACTACTAGGTTTATTTAAAAAAAATCTATTGGTAAAATTTGAAATTTCAATGCAACATTACTTAAATTTTAGGGGAAAAACAAAGAAGTAGGGTGTCTATCTACCACCCTAACCACAATAAAATGATAATATTTGTTAATAATAATTTAGATATAAGTAGAGGACTCATGTCTGGATGTGATGCATATTTTTTTGTAATTTTTTTCCAAGTAAATAATTAATTATGAATTTTTTATTACAACTTTTAAAAAATATAAAAACTTCGTGTGTCTAACCACCTTAATTTGGTCAAAACTTCATGAATTTCAATTCTTTTTTTAATCCTATAGTATGTGAAGCATAGAATGTGACACATGTTTCAGATTCAAAAATGTGATATTGTTTGAAAGTTATAGATGTTTTTCAATCAGCCTATTAATCGGGACTTTATTTGCAATTCAAATAGAAAATGGATAATAATTATTTATTAAATTCAAATTAATGCATAATTTATATTGGTGGAAAGTTGAGAATCTCCTTTAAAAACCCTTTTCGTCTCATTAATTTTGGTAAAAAAAAAGTTGTTAGCCACATACCGTTCACATACCCATCATATTGCCACTTTTTGGCCCATCATGATCCTACATACCTAGCCACATAACTATTTTCCTTGATAGCAATGAAAACCCAATCATCTTCATTTCCATTATCTTTATCAGACTCATCATCAATCACACCTTCTTCAACAAAGTAACATTTCTTTAGGAATCTATATTTGTAAGGCTTAGATCTAGGAACTCTTTCAGGACACCTTGATGCAAAATGGCCTATTTTACTACAATAAAAAAAATTGATAGGAAAATTTCCTTTATACTTACCTTGTCCTCTACCTTCTTTCTTTACTATTAGTGCTTCTAACTCTTCTACCTCTCTTTCTTCATCTTCAAGTTGTTTCATTTCTTCCTCATAATTGAATGTCTTTCTAGAACTCTCTCTCAGATCATATCTTTGCTCGTTTCTTCCAGATATGATAGCCTTGAATGTAGTTTCATTCTTAGGAACAAAATCACTAGATTCACTCAGCTCAAAGGCAACAAGTTTACCAATCAGTGTGTCCCTTGTCACATTTTTCAATGATCTGGTTTCTTCAGTAGCATGAACCCTTTTTTTGTAGGAGGGAGGCAATGATCTGCGAACCTTAGCCACAATTTCTTCCTCTTCTAGGGTACCACCAACACATCTAGTACCCATCACTAGTTCATTTACTCTCTGCATAAAAGAAGAAATATTTTCATCTTCACCCATCTTCAGATTTTCATACTTTCCTTTCAAACTTTGTAGTTTATCCATCTTCACATGTATATCTCCTTCATACAAAGTTCCTAGCTTCATCCACATCTCATGAGTTGTCTTCAGGCCTAACACATTTTTCATTTCTGAATATGTTAAAGCACCAACATTATTCTCATCCTCTTTAATCTCATCAGCAATGGAGGGACCATTCTATGGAATAACATATTGATTCTTTGTAATTTTCTAGGTCTCACCAATACACTTCAAATGACACTCCATCCAAGCTTTACACAATGAGTAATTTGTTCCATCAAATCTAGAACTGTCCTTCTTATATGATTCCATCTTGGATCACCTCAACCTTTTAAACTTCTTCAAAGGAACCTACTTTGATACCAATTGTTCACAAAACGAGGACAAACAACTGAGTGGGGGGGAATCAGTTGTCACAAAATACTTAAATCTTTTCAAACTTTATATAACTTAACCCTAGATCTGATGAATAAACAATAAACCATAAACATTCAACACATCAGAAGAATAGAGAACACCAAGAATTTTTACGTGGAAACCCTGCTAGGGGAAAAACCACGATGGAGGTTAGTCCACAATATTATACCCTGTTAAAAGTATAATGAGAAATAATGGGAATGCACATGAATTTAGGCACACTACCTAGAACTCACTGGTCAAATACAAAAGATGAATCACTGTCCAAAGAAAAATTTGTATTAAAACCATCCAAATTGTGAACTGAGAAAATAGCTTCTATACAAGCCTTCTTATAGTTCCAATTAAGCATACAAAACCTTCTTCACTCTTCGCTCAAACATCTTCACACTTCGCTCAATCTTCTTCACACTCTGCTCTACAATCAAATGATATTTGCACATACACACATGGGATCACATTAAGCACACTTTATACCAATGAAACAATCAATCTTATATATATGCAACATGAGATTACATCAACAACTTAGTCGTTGAGAGATATAAAACATATTTTCAATGCCAGCCCAAATTTACAAATAAATTTTCAATGCGTATCCACCAAGGTTGGCCACAACATAGTGGAGAACCAGATTAACAACTCCAACAGAAAAATACTTCAAATAATTTCACCTCGAAGGTTCACCACATGTTACACCCATCATGTCGGCCAAGAACATGAGAAACCTAACATACAGAGAAAAATCTTCGACCACGAGCACACCGATCAATGTGGATGTACCAAAAACATAGAGCATGATCTAGAAACATCTAAGAACACCAAGAAATAATAGAGAAACATTTGCAACAACTAGAATTACCATAATTATACCAACTTTAATCAAGAACACTGATAGAGACCACAAAAACACTGTCATAACATAGAGCTTCATAATTTGAACAAATGTTCATACAGGCCTCTGAAACAATTGATCTTCAACAAACAAAACAAGACACCTTCATGACCGTCACAATTCCATTGGGAACCTTGAACACTTTCTTTTACAATTTTTTGAATATCCTCAACATATACAACCTCCAATACACCAAATGTTAATAGTGTTGACATCAATGACAACCACATATCAACCACACAACCACAACATCCAATACATATTTTTTGGATAGTGGAATTAGGTTGTTCTAGATGAATGCTTCTTTCTATAGCCATGTTGTTGACATATTCATCTCTTTTAGCTTTGTATACAAATTCCATAAAAGCCCGAGACTTTACAAATGAATCATCATCTAAGAATTTTGTGCATGCTTCAACCCAGATATCATCTTTTCCATTAATCCCAGTGAGACTAGCTTTACTCAATCTCATACCCAATTGTTGTGTCTCCCTCACTATAGGTGTAGTAGGCACACCTTCTTTCATTTCCTGCTCTGATACCCAAATTTCATCATTAGAGTCTTCTTCAACATAATCCACTAGACTGTTCACTTCAACCTTTTTCTTTTTCAAGGGTCGCTCTGCTGGTGGTAAGACAATAGATGGTGGAGAATCAATATCCATAATTTCAAGCTCTATTGGCCTTAGAGGAGATGGTGGTAGTATTTGTGGCATAGGAGGAGTCTTGGGTTGCTCTTGTTGAGAGGAAGTAGGAATTGCATCAATTTTCTTTTCCTTACTCTTTCTCCTTATAAAGAACATTATTATTGGTTCATTAGAGGCTTGATATGTAGATTTTTCTTCAATAGCATGGATTTCTCCTTCACTTTTTCTTCTAAAATGGGGGATTTCCCCTTAACCTTACTTATCACCCCTTTAGTTTCAAGGTGGCCCACTATTGTGTCAAAATCTAGGGATACACGTTCCACCTTTTGCATTACATTTTCAATCTCTGGGAGAATCGTGAAGTCAAGTTCTTCTTTCTTTATCTTTCTTTGCATCTTATTGAAGGAAATCCACTTTGATTTTATTTTTTCTTGCTGCAAAAGGTCAAACACATTTCTTATCACATCCTTCAAATACTAGAAAATTTGCACAAATTTGTAGCTCTTAGTCCTTTCTTTCAACCAGGCTATAAAATGTTCAAGATCATATCTAATACTATCAAATAATATGTGCATGTGGTAGGTCTTGATTATATCAAGAATTTTATTCCAACATCCTTTGGTCATCACAAAATTAGAAAAGCATGTGTATGAAGGAAATAACATTCCTTTTCCTTGATTCAACGGATGTTCATTTTATGCACTTCCTAATTGCCACATCACCTCTAGGAATCCAATTCTCTTCAACACAAATCTTTGCAGCAAGTGAGGTGCAACCATGGAACCATACACTCTTAAAATAGTGTAATCAAGGTATGGGATAACATCTCCCCAATTGAGATCAACCCCTAGCTATGGCCTTCTTTCCTTGGGTCTCATGAAATCATACAGGTCTATGGGAATTCTAGGTATATTCACAATGAAGTCTCTCCTCAGTTCTGAAGCAATCAAGTTTTGAAACATCACATAATCATATTTCCTATCATCCTTGTCTAAAATAGTAGTCCAACATTGCACGGGAAAATCCAAGTAACCCTCTTTCCTATCCAAATTCATATTATGCCCAAAGTAAGGTACACCTTTGAACAAAAAAATATTCATCAACAATGAGTACCAAGTAAAATTTACTCCCAATTCACCTTTCTTCAACCCTATCAAACCTTCATGAATTATTTCTAAAAGAAACCCCATATAATCATACACTATCCAATATTGTGGGTGTTGAATCTAGGCAGTCATATATATCCATGCCATTCGCATTCCCATGATAGGATCATAAAAAATTATTTAGAAAATGGAATAAAATGTTATTTGGAAGTAGGGAACAAAATAACTAACAAGGAAAGGTTCCTTATCATGTTTCCCTATTACGATCCTTCGGCCTACAATTTCTTCTAGATATCTCAGCAAGATGTGGACTCTGAATTGAATCTTAGTTTTATCATATTCCTCCTTAAGAGTGTTCTCATTTATCTTAGGAATTTCATCAATCCATCTAGTGAGGCGAAAAACATGAGCCAATTCTTCCTTGGTAATTTTGACAATTTCCTTCCCATCATATGTTCTTATAGTTCTTGTAACTGGGTCAAAATTGGCAGCCACTACTTTAAGCAAGTCAACATCCATATAGACATTGGTAAAAATCAACTTTGCCAGGTCACAATTCCAAGGGTTACCTATTGTAATACCCATGTTTCTATTCTTGAACCAACTATAGAGAAATTTTCATCTAGAATAAGGTAATTTGGCATCCTTAATAGAATTTCTCTTATCAATCAAACCCTCTACTACTTGTGGACCTCTAAGAATTAGCTGACCCTTAGGTTTTTTACTGGTCGAGGGTGTTAATTGGTCAATAAGGTTTTTATTCAAAGGTATTTTAGGACCAGAATATTCCCCTTTAGATGAAGACACTTTTGATTGTGCTTTAGAAGCCATGACATAAGAGGTATTACAAGGTAGGGTTTCTAGTTTCTTGGAACAAAACTTACGACTTTTATAAGGGTTTGACACAAATTAAGACAATGCAGAACTAAAAAATTCACTTTTATGAATGTCAAAATTTAAAATGCTAAACTAAGAAAACCCTAATAGACTCAAAGTCTTGAAAAACCACAACTTATCAACAATTCTTATGGGAGGGCAATAATTCAATTACCGGTTCTCTTTGCAGGTTGACAGTCTTAGCTCCAACATTAAAAAATATTGAAAAACCAAAGCACAAGTTGTATAAGTGTGTAAAGTATCCTTCACAATGCTGAATTATACCTTCAAGATAGGTATTAATAATTATGCAACTTCCTGCATTGGTATCTTGATGTCCTTTCAGATATTAAGGCTCACTCGTGCAAACTAGAACATCTCACTTGCCCTCGAACTAAGTTTTGAAAGCTAGTCGTTGATCATGCAGGCATGTTAACTAATGGATGACCTAGATTTAGAAAGCTTGATTTGAAAAATGTGATTGTACACAGCCACAATATTCACCAAATGACTTAAAGCCACATGGAACCACTTGCTAGTGGTATGCAGGCTCCACCATTTCTTTGTCACTGCAGCCATGATACATGTGTCTTCTTCCCCTCACCCCCAGGAGTCATAACCCATGTGCAATTTTCATCAAAAACGAGATAGGGAAAGGCTAAGTTAAATCTCTTGGCTTCTGAACACACACCTCTTAATTCAAAACCATCACCCATAGCTTTATTTTTCTTACAACATTCATGACCCAGATTAAAAGATCTTGAAACACATGCAATATATCTACTTTAGTAGCACACAATTTATTCTCCATGCCCCATGTTGAAATATTTAATTAATACTCACCCTTGTTGTAATGATTCCACATCCTCTAGGTTATTCCACATGGTAATTGACCACCTCACCATTGGGAGTCTATCAATAAAGTTGAGACCCACACGAGATAGTAGGGAGTAGTCAAGATTGATCCATGTCACACGTTTTTGACGATTGATTCACTTGAATGATTTACAATATTAACCACTTGAAACCACTTGGCCCACTACTAGACAAGACATGTGACAACTACTTGTCATCTCGTTTGATTATTTTTTGGGCAAGAAAAACAATCAGGTGCACGAGGAATGGTCTAGATGCAGCCACATCATTCAATGACCACTGTTGATTTCCTCTTAAAACCGCTTGCACACCTTAACAAAGACATTGTTCCCACCAATGTACAAGACACATGGCTCATGCCTATGAGCCTATGAGCATAAAATAATAGGCAATAAAATGGATTAGGTGCACAAGGAACGGTGAAAATTCATTTGCATCAATCGAACAGTAGTCAGCAATCTTCATATTTGTGCATGACGAAACTATTAATCTTAAAAGAGGAACCCAACTAGGTCGATGAGACCACACCCATGGAATAAATGACTTAAGGCTCAAAACAAATTTAGTTGGAAATTCTTAGCCCGACTTAGGAAGAATTAAAATAATGGCCCAACATATGACAACTGGTAAAACAAGGTCAAAGGGTCGGTTACCTTATGGGTTTTGATGGCACAAGATATGACTTAAAATATTGAGAACTAGCAACAATGGGTCAATAGGCAATAAAAACCTTGGCGAGGATACAAACTCAAAGGGTTTTTGAAGTGGGATTTTAAGATCAACTAAAAACCCATAAACAATGATAAGAGACAAAACCTTAAGCCCTCAGATACAATTTCAACCCAAATTTAAGCAAGATTTGGAGATGGAACATGAAAAATTTATGGGTTCCATCAGTGGCTCTAACTAGGGATGCATGTCTCTCGCAGGCATGGCGAGATCCTAGAATCTATGGTTCATGCAGACCAATCAAAATATAGTGAACCAAAAACTAGGGAACTACTTGGACTAGGTAGCAAGACCGAACCAAACACAACCAAAGCAAACACTCCTATACACAAAATATACAAAACCTACAATGTACATTGAATTTTAACACACTTAGGAGAAGTATGGCCTTAAGAGCTATCAATGTACTGGCAGTTCCAAAAGTTCACATGTCAAGATTTGGAGGAAATATGAATCCTCCCCATGTGAACTGGCTATTAGAGAAAGGCCTAACCATAATGCTTCAAATTTTCCATGTTTACCTTTATCTTGAGCCCTTGCATTCCAAGCTAATACCATACTATTCACCTCAAATTTTCTAGGGGAAGCTCTCTTGTCATGTAAGTGCTTGACTTGTAATTGTAGTTTTGTATTTTTAGCATGAGCTTCTCTTTTAATTTCATCCAATAGCATCATATTGTTAATTTTGAGATGCATATCATCCATATATCCTCATCATACTCTTGCACAAACTTATAAATTTTTAGCAGGTTATTTTGTGGCAACCTAGCATCTAGACCATATACCAAGCCAAACGGTAGATAACTAGTAGTATTTTTCACAGTCACTCTATCTGCCCAGAGTGCCAACTTCAGCTTTGAGTCCCAATATTTTTTGTTCTTCTCCATCACCCTTTTGATGATTTTCATTAAGCTCTTATTGTTAGACTCAACTTGACCATTTCCTTGAGGATGGTAAGGTGAAGAATAAGAAAATTGTATGCCATTCTTATCACAAAATTCTTTGAATTCCTCAGATCTAAAACACATAGCATTATCCGAGATAATATTTTCTAGGACTCCAAACCTAATAGGAATATTATTCAATAGGAAATCCACCACCACCTTGCTTGTTTCCTTTCTTATGGGTATTGATTCTACCTATTTTGTAAGATAATCAATGGGAACAAGGATCCATGAGTTCCCTCCACTAGACTTTTTGGTATCTCTCCAATAAAATCAATTCCCCATTGTTGGAAAGGGCTTGAACAAACATAGGCCTAAGTGGTAGATTCCTTGAAAAATTCAGCTTTCCTACAAACCTTTGACAAGCATCACAAGTCTTAACAAACTTGTGAGAATCTTTAAAGATATTAGGCCACCAAAATCCTGCTCTCAAGATCCTATGAGCAGTGGTCTTTTCCATGTAATGACCACTACACACTCCATTATGCATTTCCTACAAGATTTCTAATGCATGCTTTCCATCCACACACTTAAATAGTATACAATGAAGGTTTCTCCACGATAGCTCATTGTCAATAATCACATACTTGATGGCATACAATTTTAATGCCCTCTTGCTATTTTTAGCCATATCTGCAGGACACTGCAAAGTTTGTAAATATTGGAAAATCCTTCTATACCATCTGCATGTTTTCATATCACAAATAGGTGCAACATCAACCACTTCTACCAGATTAACCTAATTAGCCTCCAAATTAGTTTATGCAATTAATTTAGCTAGGCCCTTCCCTCTAACTAATTTTCTAATCTGGACATCAATTTTGAATTCTTGGATCCTGTTGATCCATCTACACCTTCTACCTATAGTTTCTTGATGAGGGAAATATCTTTCATATAAACACTTGGTACAAAAGCTATGTCAGTAGTTCCCACTAGGTACGTCCTAGAATTCTTCACAACCTTAACCATAGCATATGCTTGCTTTTCAATCATGTCGTATTTGAGCTCTATGTCTTGTAAAGACTTGCTAAATAATGCAATGGGCTATTCAAATCCCTCCTCATTTTTCTATAATAAAACAACAACAATAGTATGAAAAGAAGCGAAAGAGAAAATGTGCACTAGCTTAGAGAAGTTAGGAGATTTCAATACTGAAGCCTCCTTGATAGCTTGTTTAATTTTTTTGAATACCTAACTAGGCTCCTCACTCCAAAGCACATTTTCTCCCTTCTTCATCATCTTGGAAGGTGTTTTGATTTCTACAAATTTAGTCACAAACCTTCTTAAAAAATTTATTTGTCCAAAAAATGACTGAATACCTTTGGCATTTTTTGGCTGAGGGATTCTATCTATGGCTACTACCCTTTCAGGGTCAATACTTACTCCTTTGGACACAATGTGTCCTAACAATTTTCCCTCAATAACCCCAAAAGCACATTTCTTTGGATTAAGAGATATCCAATATTCTAGAGACCTAAAAAATACCTTTTCTAAGTCCATACAATGATCTCCCTCCTTCTTGGAGTAAATGTTCAAGTCATCTTGATATATAGCAATAAATAAATCAATAAAATTAAAAAAATCTATGTCCATATCCCTCTAAAAGGTGGCACCTACATTTGTTAAACCAAGAGGAATTCTCACATAGACATAGGTGCCCCATGGAGTAGTGAATGCAGTCTTATACTGCTTAGACTTCTTTACTTTCACTTGGTTATAACCTAAAAACCATCCATCATTGACAACAACTCACACCCAATAACCTTCTGTAACATGGCTTCCATGTTTGGCAATGGATAATTGTCCTTTAATGAGGATACATTTAGATTCCTGAAATCAATGCATAACCTTATATCACCATTCTTTTTTCTTATTGGAACCAAATTGGATACCCATGAAGGGTGTCTGATGGGTTTTATAATGCTAGCATCTCTCAACTTTACCATCTCATCTTTCATCTTGGGAGCTATAGTAGGATTAATTGATCTTTTCTTTTTCCTAAAAGGATTAGCATTCTCCTTCAAAGGAATCTCATGCTAAAACAATTCCTCTCTATAAGCTTTTAGGTCATCGTATGACCAAGCAAACACATGTCTATATTTTGTAAGCAAGGAAATCAACATTTTTTTCACCTTTGGCTTCATCTTCTTTCCTACATACACTTTCTTTGGGGCTTTTTTAGTCCCAAAATTTACTTCCTCTAGTTCCCCTGGGTGATAAGTAGTTGTCTTAATCTTGCTTTTATCTTGATTGTCAAAGACCCTTTCAAGTGCTACAAGGCCTTTGGGGATTTTATTTTTCTTTAACTAGATGACCTCCTTTTCAAATACTATGTCCTTTCCATCAATATTTTCAACAAATCCACCAAAGTTAATTCCTGAACTTCATTTCATCAACATAGTTCAAAAATTTGAGAATATCCTCATCATCATTGAAAATCCACCAGTTGTGCACATTGCTAGGAATGGAAGCCCTTGTTTGTACCTCAACCTTAGAGATGCCTATAAAATTTATATCATTTGGGCTCAATGTAATGTTAGAAACTAATTTAGCTACTTTGTTTCATTCTCTTTCCATCCAGTCAATTCTAAAAGCATCAAACTACTCAATGGAATATTATACAACATTTCTATACTAGTTCAGTTTGTTGTTCTTGCAAACATATTTGGCTCTTACTTGTGATATCACAAGCTTTGAATCACCAATTACCATTAACTTTTTTTATTCTATTCTTCTCAGCCAATCTCAATCCTAGTAATAATGCTTCATATTTTTCCACATTCTTTGTGCAGATAAGAGACAATGGGAAAGAGAATTTATAAGTATTGCCACTAGGTGATACTAATAATATCCCTGCACCAGACCCTTCTTTGGAACTTGCACCTTCAAAGTACATTTTTGAAAGTCCATTCTCATTAGATAATCTTAAAACTTCATTTTCTATAGGTGCAAGGAACCTATCAACTTCTCTTGGTACTTCTTCCATCTTGAAATCACTTATATTAGTTTCTATGAAAAAAATTGTCATCTTTAGGAGCATGCTCCAACATATGTGGTAGCCTTGGTTCTCGCACCACTTGAACATCCTTACCATCAATGGGAAATATCGCATAAGACATTTCACATTGCATAATTCCTCCCTTAGATGCACTCCATTTCTAAGATAGCAACATTCCATAATTAGGTGGGATATCCACTACTAGCACACTCATTTTAAACTCCTTGTCTGGGTAGGCTACTAATCTATAAGGAAGTTCATTTATCACATCGATAACATGGACTTCTCTTCAATCCATGGCATAACACTTACCATGAGTGCTATCAACTTTCAATCCTAGTGCCTCCATGATTTTAGCTGACATGATGTTATTGGACACACCAAAGTCAATGATACAATTTTTTATAAAATTTCCCCCAACAATCAAAGTGAGGAAAAACAAATCTATCTTTGTAGGAAAAGCAGTTACTAAATTCCCTAGGAAGATATGTGGAATCTTAGTGATGAATCCTTCAATTTCCTTTTATTTATTATCTTTTTCACTCAGTTTGGGTGGAGTGGGAACCAATAAATCATTACAAGCTATAGTAGCACCATTGATAAGGGCTACTACCTTTTGCTTATGTTCATCTATTCTCATATTTTTAAGAAAAATGCATAGATACTTCTACTTGGCTAAGTAATTGAAACATATCAACAAGAGTATACTTGGTTAATTCAATTGGGAGCATGCATTGTTCATTGTTGGTCTCCTTCTATTTATTTTTAGTTACCTCAGCCCTATGCTTGGCATCCTCCCTTGTAACTTCAATATTTTTCTTCTATTTCTTTATCTTTGTAGTAGGATATTTGAATTTTTTAGTAGCTTTTGGATTATATACTTTCTTAGCCCAAATTTTATCTACCCTTCCTTCTTTAGCTTTGAATACTTCTATTTTTCCATTAGGCTTGTGCTCATTGCTTTCGGAATTATGTTCCTTAATGAAAAGACCGACATGACTACCTTGTTCACCATTGACTATTCTATTCCTTAGATGGTAGGAACTTTTGGCTTGGGTGACCAAGGACACAGTATATTTTGCAATCTCCTCATCTAAGGGTCTTCTTAGTGACACACCAGCTTCAATTTCTTCCAAATTATATACCTTAGTATCACTATAAACATCCTCATCAGAGAGAACTTGTTGATGATATGCACTAGCAATTTTCCTTTGGTTTTCTACATCCACTTCATAGGAGTTCATATCAAAATAGAATTCATTTTCAACAACATCAAAATCACATATAACCATAAGTACATAAATATCCTCCTCATTTTTTTTATCACAATTGAACAATCAATTTTAAGGTTTGTGATCTATGTACTTCTCATGCACTCTTAGGGTTTTTCACCTAAAAGGAGAGAGATAGACCCCTAAAATTGAGGTGGTTCACTCAAACTAAGGAATGTATGATGTAAATATGATTAAATGCAAGGATATAAGTGTAACTAATTGATAAATTAACTAATTATGAATGCAAAACTAATAAAATATGTAATGTTTGAAAACAAAGTGATGTTTGCAAAAGACCTAAAGAGATGAATGAAAATGCAAATAGAATCAGACAAAAAGTTGTAACTCAAAATTTGTGCACATGTAATACTAATGAAGATTGTAAATGACTCTACAAATCTAGAAAAGTTGAATTTTTGGCTGACTGGGACTCATTCACCCTTCTAACAAATCAGTCCTAGGTCATGGTTTTCTGCCTAGAAACTAGTTTCTGCTTACTAGGTACTGCAATCTGCACTTGAATATGAGATCCATCTCAAATGGGACTCATTCACCATCCATGGTGAATCAGTCCTTTTTCGATTTTCTACAAATTTAAATCTCAGACCTACACCTTGTCACCTGTACTGCACTTTTTGATGGGAATTTGGATCGAGATCTTGGAAAATTATTACGAAACAACTTAAATTTTTTTTTCTAATGGGTGGTTTTCCTTGGTCAAACCCCTAATTGGGTAATCAAACCTTGAATGGATAAAAATATGCATAGAACCCTAGCCTTAAGTGTGTTAAAGACAGGACAAATCTGAAGTATGAAAAAACCCTATTCTATTGTGTTAGAATAAGATGAACAAATGTGATTTCAATAATGCAAGACTTCAATCCTACAAACCTTACAACATATAAAATTGATGAAAATGACATGAAAATGTAATGCAAACCTTAAATCTAAAGATAGAGATAAAATGGAATATGGAGTCACTTTGAAAACAAGTCTTTAGGTTAATTTGATGGCTAGTTGCATCTCCTCAACCTGGATTTCTTCATGATTATCCATACACATCCACCATCAACTCTTTGCAATGTTGGATCTTGAATGAGAAGTGAGCTTGAAGACCTACAAAAATGCTAGTTTGCTACCCTAAAGCTTCAACTTTTCTATAGAAAATGCTAATGAAACTTTTTGTGGAAGACTCTTAATGCTTGACTCTTTCTTTTTTCTTTGTAATAAGGGATAAGAGATGTGAAAAATGACCTAAAATGTGTATTTATAGGAATCAACACCTAATTTTCTCATTATTTAGACCTAAGAGGCTGAGATCCATTGAAAAATTAAGTTGAATTGATTAAATTCTTGCTCAATTTTGAATTTCCCCCCAAAAGGGACTCATTCACCACCCTTGGTGAATGGGTCCCACTAGAGGGGACAGATTTTCCCAATGTGGCGAATGGGTCCCACTAGTGGTTTTTGGAGGTGGGTTTTTAGGATATTAGTGAATTAAGTGTTGTTTTTCAGGATTTAGATGATTTTTCAAGTGAAACGGGCCTCTAGATAAAAAATAATGGGTCCTAGGGGCCTATAAATGTTTTTTCAAAGAATAAATCATGCAAAGGTACACAAAAGTAGGTCCAAATTAAGCGTGAAATTATTTCTTTTCTCAAGAGTGTCCAATTTTCTGTGCCACAACAATCTTCAGGCATATCCTCTTCCACCTCAACCATCTGTGCAACTGCACATTGCTGAGGAGAATGTGGAATTTGGAAAACCATGTACCAAGGGGTATCTTCTACAAATTTTCTTGAAATCTTTTGCAAAGGATCTAGAGGGATCTTATTCTGGGTATTTCTTTGATTATTAAGAATAGGCTTCCCATTATACCAATTGGTATTATATGGGTGATCCTACAACCGAGGAGGTCTTTCATTCATTTGATAATTTTTTTGTTGATCCTTTTCCTATCTTACAATTTTTTCATTTATAGTTTTCATAGAATTATCAATCTTATCCTCAAGAGTGCCCCCTTTAGCACCTGAACTCTTATCCTAATTTTTTGGATTTTTGAAGAGGTTTGCACCATCTCTTCTGTCAAATTTACAAGTTGATCTAATGATATTCTCAATATGCTTCGCCTTCTTGTAGGTTTCCCTAAGTGCCTAAGGATTCTTATCTAGTATGCAGTAACTCATTTTTGTATCAAAAGAATTGCAGTAATTTACCAAGCACACATTTTCATTCAATTGTAGATCAGGAGGCAACCTCTTCCTAGCCTTTTGGAATCTCTTATTGAAATCAACCACAAATTCATTAGGACCTTTAGATATATTATTAAATTGATTCAAGAAAAAACTTGAATCTGTCTTGTCACTGTATTGTTCTCTGAATATCCTTTTTGAATTCCTCCCAAGAGAATGATCTCGACAAGAAAACTCCTATACCACTCTCGAGCATCTTCAATGATAGACTACATAAAAAAATTCAACATGACATCCTCTGCTACTACCTCAAAGTCATCAATAACATTAGCAAATGATTTGAAATGGTATTCACCACTCAAGATATTATTACCAGAGAATCTGACTAGAGCAGGTCTGAAATCTTCAAGAAATAGGTTAGGGTAGTTAGGTATTCTAGTGAAACACAACTTTTGGTATCTATCTACTTGGAGTAGCCTCCTAGTATGCCAATCTCTATGAACATCTCTTTTCTCATCATCTCTTTTGTTGTTAGATTGATTGTTATCCTTACTCTTTCTACCTTCACTATTACCACCTCCTTTAATATTTCCTTCATCATCTTTAGAATAAGAATTCTTACTCTTATTATTTCCTCCACCTCCACCACCCTGATCCCCACCACCACCTCCACTAGTAGTGTGTCCTTCAGACTTCTTTTGTAACTCACTACTATTATGTCTAGAGCTTGAAGCCTCTAGAGTGGGTGAGGACATCTTAAGAAAAACAATCTTCCTAGCTATTTCTACATTAGGAGCTTCTATCTTAGCTTTCTTCAAATCTTCTTACAGTTTATCATTCTCCAATTGCAACTTCAATATCTCAAGAATTGTAGTTGCAATGGATAAATTAGGATCAATTTTGGAATTATGAGTGGGGGTTTTGGTAGATGAAGTATGGGTAGTGGTACTGGTATTGAAGGTATTTATCTTTGGTTGATCAATGGGCCTCTTCCCATGATCTACAAATGATGTTTTCTTAACATTAGTAGAAGGATCTAAGGCCATGGTAGTTGAAATAGATGTGGTATAGGTATTTGCAGTAGAGGTTCCCATCTCGACTGTTACATTGGGAATTTTGAGGGTAATCTCAGCTTCCAACCTAGAGACATTTTGATCAAAATCCTTCTGCCTCGCAACATCCTCTCACACCTCTAATCTTTGCTTTTGAACATCTCTCTCAAGTTTCTTAGCTCTGATCCTATCTTTCGTCCCCGTTTACACCCTTAGTCTATTCTCTTCTTCTTCTTTAAGCCTTAGTTCTTCCTCTTCTAAAGCTTGCATATATTTTTCTAAATCTTCTTCATTTTCTAGAACATCTCCAAGCTCACTTGGTGTTGGAGTATAGTAGGGTTGATCAATAGGATCTTCCTCAAGAGGAAGGTGCACTTCTACATTAAGAGATTCACCTCTTGGCTTAAAAAATTTTCCATTAAAAATGGATCCAACTCTAGGGGTTAAAGGCTCTGAAAAAATTTTATTCTTACCCCAAAACTCCCACCTATCCTCCTCTCTTGAAATGTTAATTTCATTATTGAACACTTGCTCAATAAGAAAACTTCCTTTGTCTATGTTATATAGGTCAACTTCATGTTCCTTTTCCTAAATATTGGAACTATTTACTTCAATATTAAAGGTAGGAGATGCATCACAGAGGAATCAATAGACTTACTTGATTTAGAGCTTTTCTTAACACAAGAAAGTTGCTTCTCTTTTGTAGGTTTAGATTCTACCTTATACTCAAGATGCTTCTTTGCATTACTTCTAGTATTCTTCATGATGTTAAATATGCCAGAATCCTTCTTCTTGCATTCCTTTTGAGAATCTTGTTTGATCTAAGCAAGGTGGTGATGACACTCTATCCAACTTAAAATGACCTGTCTTTAACAAGGAAACAACCTTTACAACACAATTCTCTCCACTTGTTCCAAACACTCCCCAAAAGGCTTGTAGCCTCAAAACCAAACTTTTGAAGAAATATTTTGGAGAAGGCTATACAAATACCTATCAAACATCCATTTAGACTTCTCATAGAAGCCAACACAACATCCCAAAAGGTTTCAAATGGTTTATTTCCAAGAAAGTTGAGAACTAATAAACTACCATTCTTTTAGGCTACTCAATTAGCCCTCTTTTAGAAAGGAGGTCCCTCCTAAACACCTAATAAACACCCAAAATCACTTGAAAATCACTAATTGTGTTTCAAAACACTAAATTCCATGATCAATTCACGTATTCAAGACTTCTAGGGCACTACACCATGAAACCCTCATTTTACATGCAAAAAACTAGGGTTTATTGAAAATATTAACACCCAGGCTTATCTTACCCAAAAAATTCTTCCAAAACTTCAAAACTACCCTACAAAAACTCAATCTACTCTCACTTTGACAATTCTAGCAGCATTTCATCAAAACCCTTTTCTAACCCACCATTTTCACATGGAAAAATGCACTATTTAGCCCTAGGGCATCATCGCAATTCTCACAACTCGCTTCCTTTTCCTTATAAACTATGTGAACACCTATCCTACCATGTAACATGCCATTCCACCAATAAATAGGCCATGATAGTAGGTGGAATGGCTTAATTCATTATTAAATCTTCAAACAGAGCCCTCACTGCCATATTATAAGCGGTTTCAGAAAATGAAATCAATCTCCCTCAAAAATTGGTGTTAGGCCCTCAAAATGGATACAAATGAAAGATAAAACATTCCTCAATAGAATATTGTGGATTTCAAATCAATTACTAATAGTACAAAATTGTACAGTTTTTAAAAAGTTTAGAAACATAGAAAAATTGTAGAAGAAATGTTGTATTTTTATTGGAAATCTTCAACACAACAATCAACAACCAATACTCAAGCCATGGGGAAGTTTTTTATACATAATCCATTAAAAAATAACTACTTTTCAAATTCCTATGAACTTTCAACTTCTAAAAGTTGCATTTTTACAAAATCTTGCTTTGACAACATTTACATTTTTTTTGTAGCTTTCACTAACTTAACACCTATGACTCTAAACCACCCAGTTACATAATAAATGGTCTCAATAGACCTTATTTACTTGAAACCCATAGAATAACCTAATGACCAACATCTCAAAAACTTCACATGATCAAACTTGCAAATTGTGGCTTAAGTGCTCCTACACCATACAACCCCATTGAAAAAGAACTCATGTCACATGAGTTATGCTTTGTACCAATTCCTCCTAACTTTACACATGTCCCCTGATCTATAAATGTCTTCAAATGGTTCACATACAATGATCTTGTAACATTCCCTACATCCTTTACTATTTTTTCTCTTGATTGTGACTTCACGTTTGCATTTAGACCTGATGATGGTCTTCCATCTACTCCTTGACCAAAACCTGGTTGTATTCCTTCATCTATACCTACAAACAAATACATGTTAGTAATTCCTTGAATTGTCTTCTTCTTTATCTCATCTCCATGCTTGTAATTGTCCTTAACTTCTTGTCCACTTTTTCCTCTCTTTATTTTCATCAGTCCTATTGTCCCATCAACATCTTGTACCACTATACTATCAAATTAATCACCCACTATACCTATAAATTCCATATGCTTTACAATATTACCTTCAACCAAAGGGCATACCATTGTCCCTATCAAAAAATTAGTATACCAATCTACTATCAATTCATCCTTTAACCTTTCATTTACCTTCGCATCTACTGTCAGAACATTTTTAAACTTCAAACTGACTATAGTACTCATCCTTGTGTCTTCCTTTAGGTCCTTTGCAAGTTCCTTCTCCCCACACATAATTACCTTAGCCTTATCCTTTTCTTCTTCCACCAAAGGAGTCAAAAAAAATTTACTTCCATCTTTCTCTATAGTGTATGTGTTTTCTCTCCCATCATACAATGCATGCCTGTCATACTACTAGGGCCTACCTAGGAGTAAGTGGCAACAATCCATGCAAAAAATATAACAAACTACCT
The DNA here is from genome assembly GCA_007258455.2 of Sequoia sempervirens. Lineage (NCBI taxonomy): Eukaryota > Viridiplantae > Streptophyta > Pinopsida > Cupressales > Cupressaceae > Sequoia > Sequoia sempervirens. Next base: position 20,394 of record VDFB02339869.1, read on the forward strand.
TATCTTTATAACCTCCAATTTGAAATTCTACAGTATCTTGTTCATTGAGCAAAAGAGATTTCCCATCACTTAACCAAGAAACCTTATAAGGTAACTCATGAGGAACCTTTTGCAAATTCAGTTTATTAACCATCTCACTTGACACCATGTTTTTTGTAGAGCCTAAATCAATAACAATTTTGCATGCCTTTTTCTTGCACTTACATGTGGTCTTGAAAAGATTCTTTCTTTGCAATGGCTCCATCTCTTTTTTTTCCTTAAGAATGGTCTTCCTCATCATCAACATTTCACCTATCTCAGGAGCAACAAGTAAACTTATAGAATTGGTACTCTCACACTCCTCCTCTTATACTATTTGTGCTCTTCTTTTAGTCCTATTCTCACCTCCACTTGATGAACTACAAGAATTTTCAGGACATTTCCAATAAGGATGACCAAATTCATTGTAGTTATAGCATCTCCCTACAAAAACATTTGAATTTTTTCCACCACTAAACCTACCTCTAGTTCCCCTAAAGCCTCCTCTTTAATTAGCACCTTGCTCCTTACCTTTTCTTGCTTCTTCTTGTTCCTCAAATGGTTCTTTTGATGTAGGGATTGATCCTCTCCCTCTTGTGCTAATACCTCTACCTCTAATATATTTCTCTTGCCTTATTTTGACCTTTTCCAACACCCTGATAGCTAATTGAAAACACTCTTTAAAAGTCTTTGGGTTGGAAACAACCAATTCATCTTGTATATTGAATCTAAGGCAACCTAGATATCTAGCCGCGTTTTCAACTTCATCTTCATCCCTTCTCAACCTTATACTTAGTTTGTAGAATTCATCAATATAGGCCTTAACATCTAAATCCTTTTGCTTCAAACCTTGCAATATTTTTATACAAAATTGACCTTCATAGTCTTTTGGAAGAAAATTACCTTTGATTTTTGTACCATATTTTCCCAAGAAACTATTCTTGACTTGCCTTGTTTTCTCCTTTCTGTTTGCTCATAGTCCCACCATAGAAGAACATGACCTTTGAGTTTTTTTTTTTCCACCTTCACCTTCTGTTCATTTGAAATGTTTTCACTTTCAAATTGATTGTCCCTAGCAGCAATCCAATCAAGCAAATATTCTTCATTTAAATTTCCACTATACATAGGAAGATCAACCTTTACCTTCATTGAATCACCTTTAACTACCTTGAACAACTTCACCATCCTCTAATCTTCAAGGTCTAACTCCTCATCAAAATCTTCATATTCTTCATCTTCCTCCTCTATTTCACTCTCAACATTTTCATCTCTTCTCTTCTTTCTCTCCAATGTAGGAAGCCTTTCCAATACAACATTTCATGACTCCAAAAGCTTACCATGTTTCTCTTTTAACTCCTCCAACTCTCTAGCAGCACCAACAACCTTTAGAGGCATCTTTACCAACTTATCTTTTCACCTTCCAACCTACAAAATTCAACCACAAGAAACCTTGACCCTAAGCTCTGATACCACTTGATGTAAGCAAGGTGGTGATGACACTTTATCCAACTCAAAATGACCTATCTCAAACAAGGAAACAACCTTTACAACACAATTCTCTCCACTTATTCCAAACACTCCCCAAAAGGCTTATAGGATCAAAACCAAACTTTTGAAGATATATTTTGGAGAAGGCCATACAAACACCTATCAAACATCAATTTAGACTTCTCACATAACCCAACACAACATCCCAAAAGGTTTCAAATGGTTTCTTTGCAACAAAGTTGAAAACCAATAAACTACCCTTGTTTTAGGCTACTCAATTCACCCTCTTTTACAAAGGAGGTCCCTTCTAAACATGTGATAAACACCCAAAATCACTTGATAGTCACAAATTGTTTCTCAAAACACCAAATTCCATGGTCAGTTCATAGATTCAAGACTTATAGGGTGTTACACCATGAAACCCTCATTTTACATGCAAAACACTAGGGTTTATTGAAAACCTTAACACTTGGGCTTATCTTACCCAAAAAAAGGTTCCAAAAATTAAAAACTACCTTGAAAAAACTCAATCTACTCTCACTTGGACAATTCCAGCAACATTTCATCAAAACCCTTCTCTAACCCACCATTTTCACATGGAAAAATGCACTATTTAGCCCTAGTGCATCATCTCAATTCTCACAACTCACTTAATTTTCCCTCTAAACTATGTGAACACCTATCCTACCATGTAACATGCCATTCAATTGAGAAAAATTCCATGACAGTAGGTGGAATGGCTTAATTCATTATTAAATTTTCAAATAGAGCCCCTCACTGGCCTATTACACACAATTTTAGAAAATGAAAGAAATCTCCCTCAAAACTTAGTGTTAGGCCCTCAAAATGGATAAAAATGAAAGATAAGACATGCCCCAATAGAATAATATATATTTAAAATAAATTACTATTAGTACAAAATTGTACAGTATTAAAAATTTTCAAAAACACAGAAAAATTACAGAAGAAATGTATTTTTATTGGAAATCTTCAACACAATAATCAACAACCCATAATCAAGCCATAGAGAGTATTTTTATATATAATCCATTCAAAAATATCCACTCAAATGTATCTAACTTCTTTTCAAATTCCTATGACCTTTCAACTTCTAAAAGTTGCATTTTTACAAAATCTTGCTTTGACAACATTTACATTTTTTTTGCAACTTTCACTAACTTAACACCTATGACTCTAAACCACCCAATTAGATAATAAATGGTCTCAATAGACCTTATTTATCATAAAAATACCTTATTTACTTGAAACCCTTAGACTCACCTAATTACCAACATCTCAAAACCTTCACATGATCAAACTTGCAAATGGTTTCTTAGGTGCTCCTGCACCATCGTTATACTACTATTGAGACCTCAGAGTCACCACCCAGAATGTTGGGAAATAGAAAGTGATTGAACTTTTAATTTGTACTTGTAACCTTAGAAAATATTTTAAACATAACCCGACATAAGGTGACAAAATGAACTAAGACTTGATGCATAAGACTGGGTATGACATGACTTATTGTAAATAATTTAAACCAATTATTCTTCAGATAGTAAAGAATAATATAATAAAGTACTCAACTCTAGCTATACCAAATCTAAACTAGAGAATGTGGACTTAGCTAGTCCCCAGTAGAGTTTCCAATCTGTTGGTTATTTTTTCAAAACCAAACTGATCTTCATTAATACCTATGGACTTTTCCATTTCCAATATTTAGTACTCTGAAGGGATTGGCCAATGAATGAATAAAAGTTGCAAAGCTTCTACTCCTACACTTTGGGCTCTGTTAAACCCAGGAGGGTGATCCCACAATGTATACTTAGGAATTTATATGACTACTATTCAAATACATTACCAATAATAGATAATTGTCATAAATTTACTCAACAAAATAGTACATCAAATAAGTTGGCAGCTAATTTATTGATATCCTACACTCGGAGTATAAGAAGACGTAACTCAATCACAAAAAAAATATAGTGATATTCATTTGAAAGTTTGTAAAATAAAAGTGATAAGCTAATGAATCAACCCATAAACTAAATTATGAATACTTTGCACAAACCAATGCCTTATCCCAAGCACAAAGTCAATATCAACCTATGCAATTAGGCAACAACTCAACAATATCAACATACTCTTTCAAGAAACACTACATTACAACATTCCCCTATCACGTTCATGATCATCACTGCTTAAAAATATCCTAGCACATAATTCTTATGAGTTAACAATCTCATCTGAGCATTTGCATTGACTCATTGAATTAATAACCAGGAACAAAATTAAACGTCCATTCAAAACCAATAGAGACAAACAAAAGAATCCTTGATTACTTTCATTCATAACTCATAAAATGAGTACAAAGAAGAGATAATAGCCATGAAATTGGTATCACTATGTATTGTATTTGCTATATTGCTATCAAAATTCCATAGTAAAAAAATCTGAAATTAAGACAAAACTTTTAAAAATGCTTAATATTCCTTTTAAAATTCCTAGTGTTGATTGCAAAACAACAAACCCCTACTTTTTGGCCATGAATTCGTTCTTATAGAAGTGAAGGAGAAAAACATTCCTTAGGCTAGAAAGTACACATGTCAATATCCTATTGGACTGTTATAACAAAGATTCCCCTTTTCAGTTACTCTACATTCCCAAGAGGTGGGAAACATGTGTGAAAATAAAAGTGGTCTTCATTCATCGTTGGAGATTTGGTCCAATTTTCAAAAAGGTATCTTCAAATAGTTACCTCAAATTTTTTTCGCACACACTCAAAGTGAAAGAAGGAAAGCATGAAAGAAACATTAAAAAGGGACAAAGGATATGTCCACATCTATAGCCTTGTCATCAATTCAACTTGAAGAAGATCCACTATATTTTCTATAGTTTAGCAAAATCCTAATCTGTACTAAATCGAGGCTATGCAGTGCAACTCCTACTTATTCGTTATACATCATAGTTGCAGACTTCAAATTTTCAAATCACCACCCTTCCACCTCATATTAATCCACCACTCCCTGTAGCAATTTTCCTTTCCATGCTAGGAATTCAGACTTAGTGGGCTAATCGAAATTCATGACTTCATCAACCTTTTCTCTATAAGGTGCATACTTGGTAACAATTTTGTTAGCTTTCCTTTTGAATTCCACCAAGAAAGTCTCTACATGATCTAACATATCCATATTTATCTTCAGTGTGTCCATATCACATTTTCAACAAATTGAAACTAACTAATCTAAAATAAATTTATGGGTTTCATCTTTTCACTCCTATAGGGTTTTGTATGATATCATTATCCCTTAGAATTGACAGAAGGAGGCCATGATGTGATTCATGAAAGGATTTCACTAGTTTTGTATTTTTTCTCCAGTGATTCAATATTTCCCCTGTACCCTTCAATCTTACCTAAACGAGTAATAGTGGGTTTAAAATTTTCAGGTGGGTTGGCATCATCCTAACTCCAATTGACATCAATCTCAATTCCCTCATCCTAGGGATCCATACTTCCATAAGTGGAATAGCTCTTTCCCCGTCATTGTCAAAATTTCTAATAGCAACCACCATGGATGAATAGCTATATTGAATTCTATTCAATCTATTATTCACTCTTCTATTCAAATGTTCCAATACTACAATGAAAATATCTATGTTGCTATTGAAAATATCCTTATCATGATTATAAAATTTCTCTTTATATTCAATTAGTTTCCTAAGCAACTCCTCCTTGTTGATATCTTCTTCAGCCTATGGCCTTTCTAATGTACTAGGCTCAACTATTGAAATGGGCACACTTCGCATGTTGTATGGCACAATTTCCCATGAAGAACTTTCTTCAGCAATAAATTCTAGGAGTACAACTTATTGTGAAGTTGTGTGGGAGTCAACATTATTTTTCTTAGGATTTTCAGGCTGCAAACTTTGCAACTTATCTTCCAGTAATGCTACCTTTGTCTACAATTGCATATTATGTTCCTCAAGCCTTCCATATTTAACTAGAAAATTATTTTAATCCATCCTGAGCTTATCCTTTTTTTTGTAGTTACAAATTCAACAATAGCCCTTGTGAATTGTGCAACATGAACTGACATATTTGTTGCCTCTAGATATGGTGTCTCTGACACTCTCTTTATTATTAGGCCACCACTATAGTTAGGTGTAGGCTCAGCAATATCAGGCTTTCTTGTACTTGGGGCTAGAGACTAGATAACCAAGGCATCCCATTGCTCACTGAAAGAAAACCCTTGTAGTGAAATTGAATCCTCTTCTTCTGTATCATAGAGAGGTCTATCATATCTCTTTATTGTATTGAAGGATATAGCATAAGCTAATTCCCATTGTTGAAGCAACAAAATACCACTATTTCTAACCAATTCTCAACCCTCTTTTGCAGTCATCTTTTGGAATTTAGCTCTCATCTCATTCAAGACCTTTGTCTAGATAGTGGCATCACATAGTTCTAGATGAATGATTCTTTCTATAGCTAGGCTATTGACATATTCATCTCTTTGAACTCTGTATGCAAATTCCATAAAAGCCCAAGGCTTTAGAAATGAGTCATCATCTAATAATTTTGTACATGCTTCAACCCGCATATTTTCTTTTCCATTGAGCCCAGTGAGATGAAATTTACTCAATCTCATACACAATTTTTTTGTTTCCCTCACTAATGGTGTAGTAGGCAAGCCTTGTGTTTCCTACTATGATACCCAAATGTCATCATCAAAATCTTATTTAGCATAATACACTAGGTGGTGGAGAATCAATATCCACAATTTCAAGCTTTGTTGGCCTTGGAGGAGATGGTGGTAGTATTTGTGGCACAAGAGAAGAAGGCATGGGTTCCTCTTGTTGAGAGGAAGCCAGAGCTACATCAATCTTCTTTTCCTTACCCTTTCTCCTTACAAATAACTTTATTCTTGGTACAACATGGCCTTGAGATGTAGATTTTTCTTCTGTAGCAGGGATTTCTCCTTCACTCTATTCTTCTACTATGGGGGCTTTCCCCTTATCCTTACTTATCACCCCTTTAGTTTCAAGGTGGTCCACTATTGTGTCAAAATTCTTGGATACACATTCCACCTTTTGCAATCCATTTTCAATCTCTGGGAGAATCGTGAAGTCAAGTTCTTCTTTCTTTATCTTTATTTGCATCTTATTGAAGGAAATCCACCTTGCTTTTATTTTTTCTTGCTCCAAAAGGTTGAACACACTCCTTATCAAATCCTCTAGATAATGGAAAATGTGCAAAAATTTGTAGCAATTAGTCCTTTCTTTCAACTAGGCCATAAAACCTTTGGGATCATATCTAATCCTCTCAACTGATTTGTGCATGCGGTAGAGTATATCAAGAATTTTATTCTAAGCTCCTTTGGTCATCATAAAATGAGAAAAACATGTGTACAAAGGAAAGAATGTTCCTTTTAATTGATTCAATAGATGTTCATTTTCTACACTTCCTAATTGCCACATCACCTATTGGAAACCAATTTTCTCTAACACAAATATTGGAAACGAGTGAGGTGCAACCATGGAACCATACACTCTTAAAATAATGTAATCAGCATGTGGGATAAGATCTCCCTAATTTTGATCAAATCCTAGCTTAGGCCTTCTTTACTTGGGTCTCAAGAAGTCATGTAGGACTATTGGAATTCTAGGTATATTCATAATCAAGGCTTTACTTAGTTTTGAAGCAAACAAGTTCTAAAATGTCACATAATCATATGTCCTAT
>VDFB02339871.1:0-17732 GCA_007258455.2 Sequoia sempervirens
ACTTATAACAAAGGAAACATCCCCCACTCCACACATTGCAGTTATGGAACCATGCCATCCCAACCCATCATCCATGGTCGTTAGTGACAAGACCCTTCTCCATCCAAAACCTATCATTGATGATACCATCACATTCTCTGAATCCACTGAGTCCCCATCTCCTACCATCACATTCTCTGAATCCACTGAGTCCCCATCTCCTACCATCACATCCTCTAATTTTTTTGAGTCCCCATCTCCTACCATCACATCTACCAAATCCATTGAACACCCACCCCCTACTCCGAGAGCCGTCGAACCTATCGACGACACCCAAATCCAATCCACTTCTTCCACTCCTAGTATCCATTCCCAGGAATATTTTGAATCCTCCATCCTTCCATCTTCCCCACTTGAAGAGTCCCCCCATGACTCCATTATCATGCCTTCCACACAAGATGAGTCCTATCAAGAGTCTAATCCAAAGCATGCTATCATATCCCCTCCTCCAGATCAAGATCCTACCATCCCATCTAGTCTACCGCAAGATCACAGTCCCCCATCCATTCCATCCCATGATCCTCTTAACGTTCAAGATTCTACCACTCCATCTTCATCTCCATTGCATGAGCCTGTTACCACAAAATCAGATCCTATCATATCCCCTACTCCCTCTCCAGATACCACCCATCCAAATGCTGCTCTCCCATCATCTCCTCCTCAGGATCCCCCATCATCACCTAAAAATGCTATCCCCACACCGCCATATCCTCTTGGTACTCTTACCATTCTTCCATGGTGGCCTCCTTGCTAAGAAACACGTTGCATAGCCCACCCATCATCCCCCACCTAATAATGGACTTGCACTGCGTTTTCACAACAAAAATCCTATCATGGATTGAATGCTCAAGAACATGAACTATCAAGGAAAAGGTCTAGGCCTTCATGAGCAAGGTATTCTAGAGCCCATCCAAGTCAAGGAACAAATCTGCATGCAAGGTCTTGGATCTATTTCCCAAGACTCACAATCTAAAGATGTTGGTACAACTTCTAGACATCCTCAACAAGCCTTCTCCAAAAGAATTTTTGGCTTTGCCCATCGCTCCACCAAATCATATGTTGCCATCCCTCCTCCTCTATCGTATCACCTCAAAACAACCGTTCATATTCCTCCTTCATCTGCTCCATCCATTTTGGGTCCTTACATCCCTCCATCCACCATCTCCCGTCCTTCATCTATTCTATCCATCTTGGGTCCGTATATCCCAAGATCACCTCCTCCATCTCATCCTTTCACCCATCCAACACCTATACATGCCATCCATCATAAACATCCCTCTCGCATATCCCATAATCAGGATCAACAAGGGCACATACCTAAACATCCCCCATCTACACATACAATCCTCATCATCCTACCTCCATTGCTCCACATCATACATCTTCTCACACCCATCCCATTGCTAATAAAGGCACTTTGGATGCTAACATAAAACTGCATAAATCCAAACATTCACAGGAATCTAAAGCTCCCCATGTCCCCTCTAAAAGACATGGTAAAGGTGCTGTCGTAAAATCCAAAAATCAAAACGCCCCTATAGCTCGAAGAGTCACCAAAGAAAAGATCAAAACCATGTGGATTCCAAAGAAAAGACATGCAATGCCACCAAATGGAAAAAATCGTAAGAACATCCAAAGTTGCTAATCCGAAAGCTAACCATACCCACCTTTCATCTCCTAAGTCTGTTTTGGGTCCCTATGTCCCGAAATTCACTATCCCATCTCCTCCATTATCCCCACATTCTCCATCCATTAGTCCCCTTATCTTTTCACATCCATCACCACATGTGCCAATGTTGGTCCTGAACTCATCTCCCCATCACGTATCCACCCCCTCATTCTATCCATACCATTTCCAACATCCCACCCATTATCCCCACATATCTCCCTCAACAATCCCTCAATTAACCCCTTCTCTTGTATAATCCATTTCTCCCGCAGGTTGTACCAACATCCAACACCTGGTTTCCGGGAATTACGAGTTTCACACTGAGAGTAGAACTGATGCTTGAGTCCTTTCATCCATATATCTGTATCGTGATGTCTTCTAAATCCACTTGGTCACTCCCCTATCCCATTCCATCTCCTTCCAGATACTCATCCCAAAAAATCAAAAAAATCAAAAAAGTCAAAAAACCAAAAATAAAATAGTAAAGAGAAATAATCCATCCAATGGCAAAACTCTAAAACAAGTGACCTTGGATGGGTACCATGATGAAACCTAGAACACAAAGGCCATGCATAAATCCCATTCCACCGAGGCTAATTTCCTCGACCAGGCTCCTCCATCCGCTTATGCTTCCTCAAGCAGCCTCCCAGCTATGCACTTGTCTTCCTCTTATACATCCTTTTCATTCATCCCCTCCATCCTACCTATCTTGCACATCCTGTTTGGCATATTTCATTTATCCCAATCCTTCCATCCTCGTGATCTTGATAACAATGGGGCAAACATATAAGCATGCTTTGGACACCTCTTAGCATACATCTCCCTCATCTGCACACTATCCTAATCCTCATTCTCACTCGTCTATCTCCCTTATCCACCCGTCATGCTACCTTCCATATCCCTTCCTTATCCATGCATCCTGTCTTCATCCATCTCACTCTTTTATCTTCCCATTCACTTGTCTTCCATCCTTCATTCCTCCTCGCACATGACATATCTAGAGTGGGGGCATCTATCTTCCTTTGTAATATAGTCCTTGGAGACATCATCCATTCCATCATAGCATCCCTTCCATCTCCCCATCCTTATCTTCTAAGCGCTCCCCACAATCCTTTTAACCTCCCTATCCTTATCCCCCTACCCATCCATCATAACATCCCTTCCCTCTCCACATCATTATCTTCCTATCCATTTATCTCTATCCACATCACATCTCTTAATCCCTTGTCATTGGCTACTCCCCATACAATCCAACATCATCTATCTTATCACTTCATCATTCATCTATATGGCATGTCATCCGCCCACTTCATCTTTGATGATTTGGATAACTATCCCATCCCTGAGCTTTGTATAGTCACTATCCTCCAATCCAATCCAACAGGTCTATCTTGTCCCATCGTGTCAGTCCAATCATTTCATCCCCTTATATAGGGTTATCTCATCATCTTTCATCCATCACTTGTCTTTGGCCTTCAGTCGAACTACGTTGCCCCTGTGCTTTCACGTAGGCAAGGTCGATCATTTGATCCGCCCTCAGGGTTCCATCCATCATTGATCTATATTTTCCACTTTTCTCCTGTTCTTCATCCTATCTTGGTCATCCATCGAAATCTCCATCATGGTCAGTCGTCAGCCTTTTATCGAACTACGAGGGCTCTGCGCTTCCACATAGGCAAGGCTAATCTTTGATCAGCCCCCGAGCCCCTAGGTCGCTAGGATGTGTTAGTCTCCTATCTTGTGTCATGTCTCTTGTGTCGCATCGTCAAGCTATGCCCTTATCTAGCTAGATCTTAACAAATGAGATTCACTTGTATCATCAAATCCAATCAGTTCTGAATATCTTGCGTCATATCAATCTTTTAATTTAGTATCCATCATCGGTCTCAACATGATGCATCCTTCCTAACAGACCTCATCAATCCCATCCAACCCCTTGATTAATCCTATGGCAAAGGACATTTGAAATTGATTGCTATCTTTTGATACTTTTGGCTTTTGTTTATCATTTGAGCTCCCTATCATCACTTGTCATCGTCACCTTGATCCATCATACCATGGTGTGCTTTGACTAGTCTACATAGGGGTGTATCTTGATCTTTTGTTTGTCTTCTCGGTTGTCCCACGTAGTACCCACCAAGATCCCTGAGGTCTTGTGTTACGCTGGGGCATCCTTGTGTGCTTGTGGTTATCCCAATACCTGGCCCGACCAAGGTCACCATGACTTTGGGGTGTTGGGATAGTCTTCTTGTTTGTTATGTTTGTTTTATGCATTAGACACTAATCCGCCTTGGTTCTTCATACCTTGGCGTCTTGTGTCTTATGCTATAGCAAAAATCAGTGCTCCGATGATGGAAAATTGCATTTGGATTTCATTTCCTCCTCATCCTATCATCTATTACAATCCCCCCCATCCATTCATCCTTCATCCCACTCCCCTCCCAATCTTCCATCACTTTGCATCATCTTCTTCAGCCCCCCTTGCATCATCTCATCCATTTCGAGAGCACACTCGTGTTCTCTTGAACCCGCATGTCCTCTCGAGGGGGCATCCTTCATCCCTAATTTTCATCATATTTTTCCTTCCTAGTCATTCAAAGGAATGACTGGGGAATCTTTCCCACTCTAACCATCTTCTTCTAGGTTCTATATTTTAATAATCTTTGAAATGATGCTACTTCGTAACACCATCTCAAAGAGGGGCAAAATGTAGACATCTAAATTTGGACACTTAATTTATCCAAATTCATCCTCTTTCATCTTATTTTTGTTAATTAAGTAATACTGCTATTATTTAATTAATATCTTTAATTCTGCCAAATCCCTAAGGTATTTAATCAATAATACCTTATATCTTTAATCCTCCTTCCATCAATTGAATTAAATAAATATTCCATTTATTTAATTCCCTTCATGTCACATCCTCCATCATTTTTATTTTATCCTAATCCATCTTCTAATCTCATCATTAAGGTGTGCACATGCCTAATCCTTGATTAGGATGTGTCACATCCTCCAACTTTTGCAAGTTGGCCTCTAATCTCTCTTAGCCACCTAACCTTCCTCTAACCCCTCATCAGCTTGTCTAATCACCCCCTTTAGTCAACTCTTCCCATCCCCCAAGGAATTTTTAATTCCTTTTGTCTTCCCAAAATCCTTTGAGGAATTTTTAATTCCACTCTCATCTTTCAAGGAATATTAAATTTCTTTTCTCTTCCCCATGTCCCTTATGACATGTGTCCTTGGTCAACCTTATTAAAGGCTTTCTCCTTTTTGGCAAGGCACTCCACTTCCCCATGTGAATTTTTAATTCACATTTAATCCCCCAATGCATTTAAAGAATTTTAAATTCTTTCCCATCTCCCCATGAGAATATTTGAGAAATTTTTAATTCCTCATATGTCCTCTCACCCACATGGGACAAGGACCTCCTTTATGAGGAGATCTTGTTCAATCCCAAGGTACTTTGTACCCCCCTCCATGTCATGTACTTCTCTTACACCTCATCTCCACCTCATCTTTCTTAAGCCTCTCCCCATGCCACATGTCAAGATGTGAGGGCTTGTGAGTTCTCAACTCACCTTAGCCCTACATCTTGATATTTGGTGGCTCAATCTTGGCCATCCCTCTCCTCTAAGAATTCTCAAAATTCTTATAAATACCCCTCTTTTCTCTCATTTGGGGGAGATCATTTTGCTAGCCAAACTTTTGCAATTTTATTTCTCAATCTACACTTAGCCATTTTCATGCTTTGTTCCATTTCCATCCATCCTCACATCTTCATCTAGTTTGCATATCTTGCCATCCAAGGAGCATACACATCAAAGATCAAAGGGCCAACCAAAGGATTGATTCGCGACAAGGTATAAAGTTCTATTTGTTGTTTTTATCTTGTGTTGATTCCAACTTAGGCTAATCTTGAGGTGTAGGTTGTTTTGGTGTTTATTTGCACTCTTTAGTTTGCTGCTTATTTTCTAACGCTTACATTCGACCTATCACAGAGAGAGAGATAGAAGGTTTCCTCTTTTTTCAATTTTTCTCATTTAGATCCAAAGGAAGGTTGCCGTTTTGAAGAATGAGTTGAAATTAATTTCATAATTAAATAAATAAACTTAGTTAATTATATGAGAAGATGAATTTAGAAACTCACCTAATTAAATAAGTAATATTTAATTATATGAGAGAGATAGATTTAGAAGGCATTAAATTAAATATTTAAAATATTTAATTTAACTATGAGATGAAGAGGAGGAATATTCCATTTTGAATATAAATATTCAAACTTAGAATAATATGATAATTAATATAAATAAATTATAGAATTTATTTAATTTAATTAAGAGGAATATAGAATATGGTAAATAATTAAATAAAATTATTTATTTAATTAAGGTAGAAGAATTAGAAAATGAACAATATAAATAAATAATTAAATTTATTTATATGTAGATGACTTTAGGAGATTAATTAAATAATTTATATTTAATTAATTAACAAGCTTGATTAATCATGACCATTTTTAGACGTATACATTTTTCCCCTCTTTGAGATGATGTTCAAGATGATGAGATTTGTGTCGAGCAACATCATTTCAAAGAAGTTAAGGTATGGATAGAGGAGAATGGATAATGATAGAAAGATAGGATGATGGGTTGATAGTATCTACCATCCATTAGGAGTTACCCTAGAAAAACATAACATCAAACGTAATTAGGCATAGGTCCAAGAGTTGAACCTTGCTGCTTTGATACCAAAATGTAAGGACCGAAAGATTTCCATTCTATACAAAATGCAGTAAATGAGTAACATTCTTTTCAAGTATGGAGATAGAGGTACATCCATAACATGAAATATAATTCCATAACATGTACTCCATGAATTATCCATAAATGCTCAAAGAAATTTCATATAACATTATCAATGTACATACACCATTAAGGGTGTTACAAATCATCTATTTCAATGATACAATATACAAATCATCTATTTCAATGATACAATAAGCAAGTTTACATAAATGTTATATTCATGAAATAAAGTTACAATGTACAAATGGGCTATGCAAGCCATAAAGAAATAGTATAAGAGATATATTCATGACAAAGTAAAGCTCTGATCCTCATCTGCCTTGAATCCACTGGTCTTCTTGCGCTAAGGGCCAAGAGTGCAGTTAAGGTGCCTTTTCCACCCAACCACGAAGCACATGACTTCCTCGAGTTTCTTCCTATCACGAAGAAATCCCTGACTCTACTTGAGGAGCCTAGCAACTTGGAACAACACAGTAGGAGGGAACTCTCAATGCAAGCTTGATGCCTATATGCATTCCTATACTAAGAATAACATATTTCTTGCAAACAGGAGGTGGCAAAGACCTACATAACATTTAATTCTAGGCTTTTATTCCATCTATTTCAATGGTACATTGCTTGGCCAAGCATAAACAAAAATAAATGATAGTTTTAGAAAAGGTAAAACTATCGTCTTTGTGGGTCTACCTTCAACATCCTATCCTAGAACTCTACTCACAAATGCATAAGTACACATAGTTTCACATGAAATGCATATAATTCAAGCATTGATGTAAACATTTAATAGAAACATACAATGTTCCAAAAACTCACTATTTCCTTGCTTGGAAAATATTTCATAAATAAATAAAACATATATGGTTTTTGTTTCACCCAAAAAAAAAAATTCTCATAAACATTTTAAAGTACAAGTACTTCTTTTGCAAAAATACTCATCAATCAGTTCCTAGTTTGAAAGAATAACAACTTGTAGGAATAAAATAAAATACTTCCCATAGAAAATAATTACATTTAGTGAAAATTATTTGCCTTTTTGTAATGATAGTCAGAAAGTAAGTTTACACAGGTTGGAATAATTCAGAAGTTTACACATTTAAATAGAAATTTTGTTGAAAACACTCTAAAGGAAAATTTTGATAGAAAATTATTTACTGGCAAAGTAAGTCTTCTATCCAAATTATAATCCAAGCTCAAAATACATTCACTTTCAAGGTAAAATAACAATCTAACACAGAAGTAATTCAACTGATAGTAAAATTAGGAGAAATTGTATTTTCTAATTGAAAATAAAAATCGGGTTGTATTCACTCTTGTAATTATTTGTTTGTACCTATATTATTGTGTTTATATATATTTATATGTATATTCATTGATAGTTTTACAGATACATATATGTGCAATTTATATATTTAGGAATAGGTATTACCATTAAAGTAAATCAATTTACCTGATTGAAGGAAGATGTAACTAAATTGCTCAGTAAAAGGTGTATAATTATTGATATATGCATGTATATATTTAGTTACTTTCCAACTAAAAAAGAAAATACTCCAACTGAAAAATTACAATACACTGATTAATTTTTATGAAGCAGAAGTATTTGTATATATATATATTTATTCTCAGATTTACTAATCTTCTATGTACTAAGGTTGGGGAGTTAATAATTTTGAGTAAACTAGATAAAATAAGCTCATGAGAATAACTCAAATTGGAAAAGAATTATCCTTCAGTCATTTACAAGCAATAGAGTCAACAATTATTGTGTGTATATAAATATATATATATATATATACATATATATGCGAATGTATATAAGTATATATATATATTTATATCTTTATATATATATATATATAAATGTCATAAAATCAATTTTTTTGTTTTATTATCTAGCGAATGATGAAAGTTTTGAGTTTTCAAGAAAAAAGAGAACGATATGGACAGCGCTTGCCGGCCTTCCATGATGAAGACGTTGCCTGTGGGAGGCAGCGCCTTCTCCATAGGCTACAACCTGTGGGGGAACACTGCCCCCACGACAGTCCTTCCCCATGGGAAAGGATGTGGGGGTGGCAAGGGAAGGAAGGCATAAGCCTTCTTCTTCACTCCCAATAAAACACAACAAGGTTAAAATGAGACCGCAATAACACACAAACAAGCATATTTTTATAGGGTTTGCATATATATATATATATATATATATATATATATATATATATATATATATATATATATATATATATATATATATATATACATATATTATATATATATACATATATTATATATATATGTATGTATATATATGTGCATTGGAAAGTTCTTTGTATATATATATATAATATTTTTATAAATAATATTATCATTTTACTTACAGATACAACACTTTAATCTCTAGTTGCAAAAGAAAATTACAACAATTGGGTTTAAATTTATGCAAGCAATGACATAAAGTAATTTTTTAAAAATATATTTGTATAAGGTTTTATATAGGGAATAAAAGAGATAAAAGCTTTCATACAAAAGTAAAAGAAAAATATAGAATTTCCTTGCAGTGAAGAGTTTTATTAAACTTTCAGGAATACAGGTGCTATTCTAGGAATAATACTCATTATTAAAAGAGAAAATCATTCACAAACAGTCATGTTTATTTTTGCAAAAGAAAAACAATGGAGGCAATAAAGGGAACTTGGTATTCGCTTTCCCAACAGAACTTTCCTCTTCTTGTACCCTCACCCTATCTTTTGGAGCTCTCCTTCGCTATATGCTTTCCTGTATTTTAGAATTGATTTTTCCAATGCAATCACCCTCTTTTCCTTGGCTTCTTTTTTTTTTCTCTTTTTTAGCTTCCAAGAAAATACAGATTAAATATATTCTATTGTGCAAGTTTCATTATTTCCAGAGAAGAAAGATCAAGAAAGTATGTCGTGTTTCCATTATCCCATTTCCCTCTTTCAAATATTTTCCAAACCTAATCTTGAAATTCTAGTTAAATTCAATTTCTCGATGCTTCCTTTCTTTACCGAAAATTAACTTTTAATTTCACTATATTTATTTATTTCCAAATAAATAAGTAAATGAATTCCACTTTATTGTAAATAAAATATTACCTTTCTAATATAAATAATAATTTACCAACTAATAAACAAATTCAATAAAATTGTTTTCACTCAACAAAGCATGTGCATTCATTTTCATAATAAAATTCTTTAAACTAAATTACTTTCTATTATTTCCATCACATTTTTATTTCCACTTCATGAATTAGAATAAACATTTTGAAAAGCACACAATTATGCATTTGATTAAATTAAAGCTACATGCATTTAAATGACACTACATGCACGTGTGTGTATGCGAGAGATCTATTCCTGCGGTACCCTTCCAAAAAGCTAACCTTCTCTCCTTAGCCACACCCTTGGTCTTTGACGACCTGCATCTCAATACCCTCAAGCACACACATCAATAGATTAGTATCGACATAAACATATAAATAAAAAACATTAGAACCTATGAATTTAAATAACATCTTCCATTTTCATCATATTCAAAATAAATTACATTATAAGCATTCAAATTTTCTTAAATTAAAGCAACATTTCATATTTCATCACACCAAAAATACCATAGTATTCATTATGTATTCTACCACACACATCCAATCATATGTCAAATCCACAAAAAGCCAAAAACAAGGAGTATCAGAGTTCGAGACATGACAAAAAGTCAAAAGCGAAGGATTTCTAGCAAAAGTGATGAAATTTCAAACAAAAGCAAAGATAAGAGACAAGTGCAAGGAATTTTTTGCAAAAGCGAGGAGAAATAGAAATAGAAAAAAAGTCAAAAGCACAAAGTTTTCTCAAAGGCGCAAATTGATCTCAAAAGCGCCCAAACCATAGACAAGCATTCAAAAGCAAAAAAAGTCAAAAGCACATTTCAAAGGCGAAAATTTAAGTCAAAGGTGAAAAATTAAGTCAAGTACGTAGAATTTTTACAAGATTGAGCTTTTCAAAATGACAAAAGTGCTAAAATCAAGGCAAAAGTGCTAAAAACCTAAAACCTATGCTTCTAACTAGGTTGAATTTAAGCATTAATTACAGGAACACAAAAAAATGAAAATGAGAATCGAGAGGGTACATACGGGGGCACCAATGCCTGCAAGTCATCCATACTCTCAAATCATGTCTGTGTGATGTGGGGCTCCTTGAATCAACACCATAGCTCCTCAACAACTGACAAAATGAGAAACCCAAAGATAAGAATTCACTATAGGCTCAAAGTGCAAATGAGGCAGTTAGAAACCTAATTACCTATTTTAACCCTCAAAAACCCTAATTTTTAACTAGGAAACCCTAATTTTACTAAGGAAACCTTCCTACATCTAAATTAGAAGCTCCCACAAACATTTGAATGAGCAATGAGGGACCTATAGACTTAATTTTTCATCCTCTCCACAACTAAGCTGAAATAGAATAGTGTCGTGAGCCTGACCTCAAAATTAAAATTTTTAGCCAACCTCTTGAGGGAGCAACATAGAGTCCTACCATCATTTCGTTGACTGTTGGGGCACAATTTTTTTTCAAAATCTTAATCTTAACATCGAATCTTTGAAACAAAGCAACATGTGCTATGTATCAAAGAGGGGAAAAATGTAGACATGTAAAATTGACCTAACACCTATCCCACACCTTAAATGACAATTTTGCATCATTAGAATCATTATAATTGAATATCACTACATTTCACATCAATTGCATATAAAATCCTAATTTCCCCTATTGATTGAATAATACAACTGTAGACATTGAAAATATACCGATTGACATTGTGCATTCAATCATGACTTACTAACATCGTTTCTTCCTAAATCATTCCTCGGTCTAACCATTTAATCAAAATCCCCTTATCTAATTAAATTCATCAGTATCCTCTCTTGGTTAAATAAATCACTTTATCTGAATCAAGTCATTTCTCTTGTTATTAAATCAATCCATCTGATCTAATTATCCCTATTTAATTAAATAATCAATGTATTTGATTAAATCTCTAAAGTCTATCCATTAAATTAAATAAATTAAAACCTTATTTGATTTAATCTAACACCATCCCTTTTAATTAAATAAATCAAAATCTTTATTTAATTAGCCTCTTATCATATTCCTCTCTTATTTGATTTAAATAAATCCATAAATTTAAGTCAATAAGTCAAATCATCTAATCTCCTGTTAAATTAATTAACCCTTGATTAATTTAATCTAATATCATGTCATATCCTCTAGATAATGCAAGTTGCACATGAAAATAGATTTAATTCATTTATTAAATCTCTATTTTCCTCACATGGCATCTTTTGGAATATTCTCTCAATTTGAATTCAAAAATTCAAATTCAACATGTACATCCAACAAGGCATTTAAAACCTCTTACATGTCCTTTTGCCTTGAGCCAAGTGGCATTTATTGCATTTTCCCTTCCCTCCCTACATGTCATTTCAACAAATTTGAAATTCAAATATTGGCATTTATTGGCACAAAACCCCAAATCTTGCACAACCATCATCCATTCATAGCTTGACAAGTGGCACCATTATCGGATGAATGTTAGTCCCACATTGCTCAAATTTGGGCATTCATCCATCTTGAAATCCTATAAATGAAGAGCTCCTCTCCTCATTTCATCATCCACAATCCAAGCAAAGTTACCATGCTAAAATACTTAGCCATTTCCATACATCATTCAAATTCCTAGTTAGGCTTTTTGCAGATTTGGCTTGGAGTTTTCATCTTCTCATCAAAAGTGGATCAACAATCTCTTCAACATTTAAATCTTGCATCATAGGAATTGGGAAAGGGCCAATTTTCACATCAAATTGGCACCAATTCCCCCATGGGATCAAGTGTTTGCTATTTAAATTAGGATTTAATCTTTGGTTTATCAATTTCATTGTGTTCTTGCTTATTTTCTTTCCTATTTTGAGTTTGCAAATGGATTTCATGGGGAATCCTTCTTTTAGCTTGCAAATCCTTGTCTAACTCGTTTATTCATGTTGTTTTGCAGGTACTAGGAAAAGGGTTCGCACAACAACATTATTTAATTAATTCACTTTTTCACCATTTTTTACGAATTAAATAAATTCCATTTATTTAATAAAGTCCTAAAACCCCATTTCCACTATTAATTGAATAATATGACATTATTTAATTAATTCACGTTTCATCAATCTCAACCAATTAAATAAATTACATTTATTTAATAAAGTCTTAATCTAACTTTATTTTGTCCTAGTTGGTTGAATAACACCAATTATTGAATTACATCACTAAGTCACTTTATTACCCTAAGTTGATTGAATTATTAAATCATAATAATTTAATTATATCACTTTCCCTCCAAATTTGAATAATTTGAATAAAATATTCAAAACATTATAAAAAATCAAATCAAACTTATGCAACTTTACTTGCAAAAGTCAAACTTGATTTGCACGTTCAACTCCAAAATGAATGAACTAATTAAATTAGTTAATTAATCATTCTTAACCACTTTCCTGATTGAGTAAATTATGATCCCTTGATTTCTCAATCTATTCTTGACTGATCAATCTAATTTTTGACTGATCAATCTATTCTTAACTAATCAATCTATATTCCTAACTGATCAATCTATCTCTCAATCCCACAGATTATTCAATCTATTTCTTTAATCACACTAATCATGCAATCTATTTTGCATAGATTATTCATGTCTAAATCCTCTCAATAACCTTCAACCGTCAATCTTGATTCAACATTGTTTAATCTTGATTGAACATTGTTTAATCTTGATCATCCATTTCAAATCACAATTTATATCTAACAAACCTCTTTCCTCACAAAAAAGGATCAAAGAATCAACATCATTTGCACAACGAAGTACTGTCGATATTCCTAATCACCATTAACAAAGCTTCAACACATTTCTTCAATCAACACATGCATCGCATCAAAGCTTCTTGCACACAACAATGGAGGCTTCACATTAATATGAACAACCCGACATCTTGCGAACACACTCTGACATGGGATGGCAACTGTTCTTTTGTTTTGAATTCATTTTGATAATCATTGGATTTCATTGTGTGTTTTCAATAACTTGGAAAGTCATTTCATGAGTGAAGGAATAAATCTAGATTAGTGTTTTTGATTTAGATTATCTTCTATTTAATTGCATTTTCTTGTTTACGCTCTATGATTTTCCCCCTCACACACCCTCCACCATCTACTACTTCTTATTTGCAATCTCATTCTAAAGCTCATGAAATAGAGGACCATATTCAACACCAACAAGAAATACTACAAATCCTTAAGGATAATTTAGTTATAGCTCAAAATAGAATGAAACAACAAGTTGGTCAACATCGCAGTGAGAGAAAATTTTGATGAGAGAGATTGGATATTTCTTTAACTACAACCTTACAAATTTTTTTTTTAAAGAAACATAACATGAAGCTCACACCTAAATTTTATGGTCCTTATAAGGTTCTCCATCAAATAGGAAGTGTAGCTTATAAGTTAGAACTTCCTCCAACTTCCAAAATTCATCCTATCTTTCGTGTTTCTTGTTTAAAGAAAGTAATAGGTAACAATATTCTAGTCCAGTTAGAATTTCTAGAGTTGTATGAAGAAATAAAGTTTATTTTAGAACCCAAGAAAAATATTAAGAAAAGAGTGAAACAATTGTGAAATATAACTATCTCTGAGTTCCTAATCAAGTGGAAGAATATGCCAATGGAAGATGCCACATGGAAAGATGAACAATTCATACTAAAGCATCCAAAATTGCTAAGTATTGAGGATGAGGGGGTATGTCCCTACATGGTTAAGCTTATAAATAAAGGAAGAGATGCTCCTCCTAAATCATCATATCATCTTTTATTCAATTCATATAATATTTTATGATTATTGGAGGTAACCTCCTCGAAGCAGTCTGCATAATTTTGATTTCTAAAAATATTTTCAAGAAATATCATAACATGAGAACAAGAAAAGGGATGATAAGCAATAAGTTTGTGAAAAATAGAAAATATCCCCAACAAAGGTGGGGAAGAAAATTTACTATTTTAAAAGTTATGAGAAAAGTCTAAAGAAAAGGATTTTTGAAATTTGATTACATGAAATAATAATAGGGAGAAAAAAACAAGATAGAGAAGAGGGTTGAATGTGAGGTTTCATGGAAGAAATGTAAGAGAAATTCAAGCTTGAGGTAAAAAGTTGTGCTATTTTTGTCAAGGTATCAAAATTTTGAAATTTTCTTTATATATGAAATTTTTACTATTTATTTTCTTTTTTACCTTAGAGAAAATAAAACATTAAGAGCATTCCTAGAGCTAAAATTCCACATCGACGACAATTACAACATCAAAGACAAGACTAGATAAGGGAGCAACTAGCTCAAGGGCACCTATTCAAAGAGGTAATAATTGTTTTTAGTTTTTGTCAAATTTTTATTTTATAGCTTGGTGGGACCCACAAGCCATGTAAGAATCTTAGGATAGTGCTAGCAACCTAGGGATGTGCTAGTATGTACTATGTGTGTATAAGTGATGTACAAGCATTTGATATTTGTGCTAGGGTCCAAGAATGGTGGTAGTATCTAACCACACTAGAATCTTAAGAAGTAAGAAACTTTTTGAGTTTTTGACAATGAAAAATGTATATATTTTGATGTAGATTTTTTTAAATTTATCATGAACATAAATACTTGATGTATTTTTTTTTTAATTCTTTATAGATGGAATTGACTATGAATGAGTATATAAGGAGTGTTGTTGCTAATGTGAGAGTGACATGACAGTCTCCCAAAAAAGGACATTATGCTAGTTTTTTGGGTAGACATGCATTGTTGGGATATGGTGTTATACACCATTGCATTAATTGATTTATTATAATATTGTAATTAAATAATTATTTGGTTGTGATGCACCTAGGTGGTGTGGTTAATCACACTAGGTAATTATTTGGGGATCATTTCATGTTGTATTGTAACATTGTATTATTATTTAATATGTGGGAGACATGTGATAATAATGTAATATTGGAGAAATATTTAAAAAATGAAAACTTAGTACCCAATATTAAATAAGGGGTTAGTGGTTTTCTGTTCACATGGTTTTTTGGCACATAGTTTTATCTTACCACTTGGTTGTATTTGTGTGAGCTTGTATCTATAAAAGCAAGCACATGTTTAGCAGTTAAGGTTGGCTGGGTGAGTGGGCTGTCATTATTTAGTCTTTCTAAGGAGTGCATATGTGAAGCATGGTGTGGGATGTGTGGATTCATGCTTGGAAACATGAGGATGCATTAGAGAGGCTTGTTGCTTTAGATGTATTCATTGCAACTCTTGTATTGCTTTATTGTTGAATAATAAGATGGAGTATGGATGCTTTTGGAGGCTAGGTTTTCCCTCTTGAGGGTTTTCCTAGGGTATATCTTGTGTTATATTGTGGCTTGTCTATTTGATCTATGCATTATGGTTACTTGTATGCATGCTTATCTCTCATGGGGTTATGTAGAAAATGGAATAAGTTTGTGGGTATTGATGCATTATTTCCTAACAAGTGGTATCATAGCTTTCATGGTTGATGGGTTTTTGTTATAACCCTTGTTTTGAGAGATTTTTGCAAAGTTGAATCCATGGACATGCATGATAGATTTGAGGCATTACAAGATATGGAACACATGTTGCAGACATTTGTTTGTAGATTTGGGCTTTTGGGTTGTCAAGATTTGTTGGGTTTATTGTAAATCTGAAGCTTGAAAAATTTGTGTCAAAAGGGTTTCTTGGATTGAGCTTTCATACGAGGATTTTGTAGAGGAAATTTCATGGATGACTTCTTGAGAAAAAATTGACCTCACCATTGGATCT
This sequence comes from Sequoia sempervirens, assembly GCA_007258455.2. Taxonomy (NCBI): domain Eukaryota; kingdom Viridiplantae; phylum Streptophyta; class Pinopsida; order Cupressales; family Cupressaceae; genus Sequoia; species Sequoia sempervirens. The sequence continues at coordinate 16,420 of VDFB02339871.1, forward strand.
AGGAGACCCAAGACATGAAAAATGATATAAAATTTGACCTATTTTGGAGAAGTTGAAAAAAATGCAATTTTTTTACCCACAACCCTACCTGTACGACTGTACAATTGTCTAGGTAGACTGCAGGTCGTCAAAAATAAAATAAAATTAAAATATCCGCAAAATAATTTTTTTTTACCTTTTTAAAATAAAAATTATTACATCCTTTTAAAGTTAAAAAGCCTATGAAAATACTTTATTGAAATTTTTTAAAATAAAAACAAGAAATTATGCATGTGGGGGGTCCCCAGACCCCCTACACTGGCATGTACTGCCTGATACCACCACTGTTGGTGGGCACCGATAGTGACAGTACCGCCATTGTTGGCCCACCAACAACTGATACTGGTGGTCAGCTCTTATGCTAGCAGTGACCCAGTCTACCCAAAAAAATTGTTCGCCAATTTTTTTATCAATCAAAAATTATATTTTTATAAATCCGCTACCAAAAATTAGTTTGCAAAATTTAAACATTTTTAAAGATGATTTCAAATCTACTACTTAGCCTAGTGGCATCACTAGTGGTGTGTCACCCGAGCACCACCAGTGTGCCACCACTGTTGGCGGGCCATTGGTGGCTCCGCCCAGGGGCCACCCATTTGCTACCCTATAGCCAGATTGGGGAATTTTTTTTTAAATATGCATAAATTTTGTCTAGGGAGTCCATTTTTCAACTTCTTATACTCATTGGAAAGTTTGTTCCGAGAACTATGCAGTGGTATAGGTTTGGTTTCCTAATTTTTCAATTTTGATCATTTTTTGAGCTTGGAAGCCAGATGTCCTTCACTTCTTGGTTTTGAGAATAAATTTTGCATACATAATCATATTTTCAATTTTGAATAGGAATTCGAGAGCATGGATAGTGTACTACACAGTGTATCAAGTTGTTTAGCAGTTTGTGTTGTAGGGAATGTATGGTACTTGTTTGATCACTTATAGGAGCCTGAGATTTTGGGTGTGATTGTGTGAGCATCCAAATGATTCAAGAGGAAAAACATTGAGGGAGTACATGTTTTTATATGATATTTATGATGGTACAACTAATCATTAGCTTATTGCTTCTTGGTATAGGTTTACAGGTGTTTTCAGAGTTGTACTTTGATGGTGATAGGTGCATAGGTTGTCTTCGATTTTGAGGACATGGTTTGACATGAGTGGAGACTTGGAGTCTTGTATGGGTCATAGTTGAGTGTAGGTATAATGATGGATATGGCTATGGTGTCATGGGTATGTAGGTACATTTATCCATTGGCACGACATGATCATGTATGTGGTTG
>VDFB02339872.1:0-25266 GCA_007258455.2 Sequoia sempervirens
TCCATTATCTCCCTCCACTCTCTCATTTTTGAATCTCAACCATTGATTTCCCCTTGTCTCCTTTTGATCTTGACCATCCATTTCATATCCATCCCTAGCCCACTACTCTGTGGTGCATGCATCCTCAACTTTCGATCTAAGAATCTTTCTATAAGATCAATATCGTCCATCCATTTGAATGAATTTTAGTTTCTATAAAAGAAGGTCTTCTCCTCCATTTTTAATTTAACAACCACACATCTCCAATATTCATGCTTATTGTTTACAAGTACTTGCATACACATACAAAAAACTGAGGGAAAATTGCAAAGGTTGTTTGAGGAGAGATAAGGGAGGTAATTCAACTTCAAACATGGGGATTTTTCTATTCCATTGCTCTTATTTCATTCTTCTTGTTTGGTTGTACTCTCTTGTTTAAGATTTGGATTTTATCTTAGATTAGTGTAGTGGTTGTCACTTTGTCTTTGCTATTTTTATTTCCTATCTTACACTACCAACACATTTACTAGTTCCATTGTAACAACCAAATTTTTAGACCCTTTTGCAGCTACACAAAGGTTAAATCCTATAGATAAAGGGAAAAAAACCCATAGGTCAGTCTGAGAAAGTTATTCCAAATGAAAACCTTAGTATTTCAATCATAAATACTTCTACCACAAGTTCTCAAACTAGTTCTATCCCTTCAAATGCACCTCCTAACTCTGAAATTTTGAGGTAACAATTGCTTAATGAGAATTTGCATAAGGAATTGGATAAGATGTAGATTCATGCTACAAATGTTGAGATGGAAAGGAAGATTGCTTTCCTTAAATATTCAATTCCCAAACCCCATGCATCCACATCTCATAACACTTCCCATTTAGTAGCTCAAAATATTGGCATGCATACCACTTCTACATCTAGTCATTCCATCCCTATATCCCATCCTTGACAAAATTCTCAATTTGCTAGGAACATCCCTTGTAGGGATGGTGGTGGAGGATAAGGTGGAGGTGGTGGTGGAGATAAAAACAACAAATCTGGAAATTAGAATGCTGGTGGAAGTGGGAGTGGAGGTAATAACAAGAGTGGAGGTGGAGATGAAGTAGATAATACACAATCTAATAGCTAGGATGGTAGTGACCCTCATAATGATCAAAATGATCAGTTTACCTGAAGACCTATGCAAATTAATAGATATAAGCAACTATGCTTTGATGGGATTTATGGTTATCCAAACCCTATCCCTGATGATATTAGAACTGTGTTGGTTATATTTTTTGGTAACAATGCCATTAATGGATAAGATCACTTAAAATAATTTGATAACATGATGGATGATTTTGAAGTTAATGCAGAGGGTGTGATGATGAAATTTTTCATGCAATCACTCACTAAGGATGCTAGGGAATGTTATAGAAGTTTTCCTATAGGAAGCATTGGGTCATGTGAGGAATTTAAGAGGGTTTTTAGAGAGAAGTATGATGATAAGACCTATCTAATATTGATGCTAAATGAATTCTACAACATCTCTAAGGGCTCTAATGAAATGTTTTATGATTTTAATGTAGGATTTTAAAAGGAAATAAATAGGTTGACTTATAATTTGAGACCAAATGATGATACCCACTTGATCACTTATTGTAATGTCTTTGATTCTAAATTAAGCCATCATTTGAGAGATAAGAACCCTTACAATTTGAGGGATTCCTTTTAGACTGCATTAAACATTGAAAGCAATAAAAGAGCATCTAGAAAGGTAGGGAGAAAGAATGATGTAAAAATATTGAAAAATATTAAGCATGATAAAGGATCTGTAAACAAGGGATTTTCTATCAAGGAAAAATTGGAAAAAGTTTTAAATTATATGAAAGATGTCAATAAAAAACTAGATAAACATGAAAAGGGGCTTGGAAAAGACAAGCCACATTTTTAGAAAAATGATAAGCCCCTTAAGACTCCAAGATTATCCTTATAAAACCAATTGGAAAAATGGAAAGCCAATCCACACTAATCAGAAAAATACTCAAGATCAAGTTAGACCTAATTCTCTACAGAAGCATTCTGCTAACTTTATCAATGAAACTCCTTGGTGCATGGTTTTCCAGTTGCCTCATTCTTCTCACCAATGTGCAGTTGCAAAATTGGTGGAAGCTGAACAAGATGCACCAGAAGGTTATGACCCTTCTAATGACCATGATGTAGAAATTAATGTAATTATGAGTAGATCCAATTTTGTTGATGGTGAGTGCTCATCTAAGGAGGAGTCTTATGATCTTGATGTGGATAGTCAAAGATATAGAGTCGGTGCATATCACCAACAAGTTCTCTTTGATGAAGGTAATTATAGTGATTATGATGTGTGTAAATTGGAAATGGATGAGGATGATGTATCTTTAAGAATACCCTCAGATTAAGAGATTGAAAAGTTGATAGTAGCTTTGGAAACACATGCAAGAAGTTCTTACCACTTGAGAAATAAAGTTGTAGGTGGAGATTAGGGTAAGTCTGGTAGTATCTTCATCAAGGAGAAGAATTCAAATGGAAAAGGATCAAAAGTAGAAAAAAAAGTGGATGAGACTAAGGACAAGGATGGTAAAGTGGAAAAAAATGGGCAAAGAAGATTGAAAAAAGAAAGGTTGATGGAGAGGTTATATCTCCTACTATGAAGACAAAGACACAAAATCAAAATTCTAAACTTGAGAAGAAGGAAGCTAAGACTATGGTCGAGGGGAAAAGTGAATAATAGAAGGAGAACAACACTGAACAAGGTATGATATCATATGATTTACCTAAGTACACCTCTGTTGACATGTTTCAATTTCTTTCACAAGTTAAGATTACACTCCCTTTGCTTGAGATGATGAGGATTGAGGAGAACAAAAAAAGGCAGTAGCCCTTATTAATGGTGCTACTAAGGCCTGTAATGATACAATGGTGTCTACTCCACCCAAAGTGAGTGGAAAGGAAATGAAAGAAAATAAATTTGAGGGATTAATTACTCAAATCCCTCAAGTCTACCTGGGAACCATGATTATTTCCTATGTTGGTAACACAAACCCTTTTTTTGTAGCTTTAATTATTGATGGGAAGCTCCTAAAAAAATGCATGATAGATTCAGGGGCCTCTTTCAACATAATGTCAGTTGAGATCATGAAAGAGATGGGATTGAAGATAGATAATTCTTATTGCAAGTTATATGCTATGGATTCTAAGGAAGTCACTATAATTGGGGTGATCAAAGAACTCCCATACAAGTTAGCTACATCCCCAGAAAAGGAATTTATAATGAGTGTGATAGTGGTGGACATTCCACCCAACTATGGGATGTTGTTATCAAGAAGATGGAGTGCTTTCATGGGGGTAGCATGTAGTGTGATATGTATTATGCTACATTCCCCATTGATGGAAAAGACATCAAGTTGGTTAGGGAATCCAAAGTACCACACATGACTGAGTTTTCTCCTAAAGAGGATATAATCTAGTTTGTAGACACTAGAACCAATGATTTCAAGATAGAAGAGTTACTAGAAGAGGGTGATAGGCAATCTGTACTTCTTGAAAGAGAGTTAACAAAGTTATTAGATAATGATTACCTTTGGACCATGTATTTTAGTGGTGCATGTTCCAAGAAAGGATCTGGTGTAGGGATAATACTTTTTTTCCCTAGTAGCAGAACATTTATGTTCTCCTTTACTCTATCATTTGTTTGTACAAACAATGTGGAAGAGTATGAGGCTCTAATGCTAAGGTTATGATTGGCAGAAAAACATGGGAGAAAGCTAAAAGTGATTGGTGACTCCAAATTGGTCATATCCCAAGTTAGATAAATATTTACATCAAAAAATAAGAGACTAAAATATATAGGAATATCGTTTGGGGTTCCATAGAACAATTTGATGATTTTAGATTTGATTGGATAGAGAGAGGAAAAAGCCAAGTGGTATATTTTCTTGCTAATATTGCACTCCTACATGATGATATAACCTTTGTTTTCATCTCCAAAGTGGAGGTACAAACAAGGCCTTCAATCCCTAACAACATCCAAAACTAGTAAGTATTCAATGATGATGAAGAAATATTGAGATTCTTAACATGTGTAAGCCAATATGAAGGCTAGAATATTTATTTTGGAGCATTTGTTGAGATAGTGGATCAGAAGGATACAATCTCTGGCAATGAAGTCATTGAACTCAAGATAAACAAGATCCGTAAAGGTCTTGTGGCTTTAGAAAGAGTCTTTGATGGCCTTGGCAAGAGTAATGCCAAAAAATATTCCACACATCCAAAAGACCTAGAGGAGGTAAACTTAGGTACTAAAAGTGCTCCAAAGAAAGTGTATGTGGGAAAGAAAATAAAGCCCAAGATTAAAGAAATGCTAATTGCTTTGGGGTGATCCCACAAAATTAGTTTACAATTCTGTCAAGGAAGGAAAATTGCAAAAATTGCCCCCATGGAGAAAAAATTGGTTTTTAGGGGGTTCGAATGAACTAATGGTTTGAGCGAACCCAAAGGGGGTTTGCTTGAACCCTTCGACGTAAATACACAATGATAGGACACATATTTTTCATGTTTCCAAAATGGAAACAAAATAAAATTTTGAAAAAAAGAGGGGTTTGATCGAACCCCCATTCGAGCGAATACCCCTTCACTGAAAAGGTCAAGGGGGGTTCAAGCAAACCCCCCTTTTTCCTCCTTCTCCCCCTCTTGCACTAGATTTCTAAAAAAAAATTCCCTTTGAAGCTTGAGTTGAGGATGGAAATGGAGGAGACTTCATAGACCCAACTAGATGATGGTAGTCCTAGAATGTGCTATCCATCGAATATAATTTTAATATTTTTTGTTTTGATTAAAAACATATTTTTTCACCAAAAATAAAGCTCTATGTTCTGTACATGTGGAAAAATAGTAGATTATCAAAATAAAATTCTAAAAAATATGTGCAGGGTAGGTATTCATGTCCTTGATCCAGTAAAAAAAATTGAATTTCGATACATACAAAAAAGTTATGTTGTAGATGGTCTGCCTATGTCTGAATTGTAATTGGTTTGACTTTGAAACTTGATTAAGCAAAACATATTCAATAAAAAACTATGAAACCAAATGAACTGGTTAGATATCATAGTTACAAATTTAAATTCAAAAAAAAAAAGAATTTTATCCTTCATAGAAAAAAGTTATGTTATATATGGTGAGCATCACTGCTTAAAAATGGTGTTTATTAATAAAAACTAGTTTTCGAAGGGGATGGAAAAAGAAGTACAAAAAGATTCCAAAATTTTGAAAAGAATATATTTAGAATCTACACACAAAATGTCACAAATCACTAGTTTGCATCATCTTCAAATTCCTCACGATTTAGCTGCTATAGGTACTTGAAAGTGAAGATTTAATTAAAAAAATCAGTTCAATGTCCAATTTGGCCAAAATTTGTAAACTAGTATTGTGGGATCACCCTTTGTTGAGGAAATATAGGCATATTTTTTCCTGGTCTTATGAAGACTTGAAGGCATATAGGGAGGAGTTATTTCAACATGAAATTCCTTTGAACGTAGATGTAAAGCCCTTCAAGAAAAAAAAAGGCCCAGTAATCCCACCTTGGCACCAAAGATGTAGGAGGAGTTGGTAAAGTTGAGGGATGTTGGCATAATCAAGCCTATTAGGCACTCATATTAGGTGTCTAACCTAGTGCCAATGAGGAAGAAGAATGGTGACATCAAATTGTGTGTTGATTTTAGAAATCTCAAGGTGTCATCATTAAAGGATAACTATCCATTGCCAAGCATGGAAGCCATGTTGCAAAAGGTGATTAGCTATGAACTCTTGTCAATGATGGATGTTTTTTTGGTTACAATCAGGTAAAAGTGAAGGAGTCTGAGTAGTATAAGACTATGTTCATAAATCCATGGGGCACCTATGTTTGTGTAATGATTCCATTTGGCTTAACTAATGTAGGTGCAACTTTTCAGAGAGCTATGGATGTAGCATTCTCTAATTTTATAGACCATTTCCTAGAAATCTACCAAGATGATTTGACTACCTACTCCAAGAAAGAATAAAATAATTGTATGCACTTGGAGAAAATCTTTATCAAGGCTATGGAATATGGAATCTCACTTAATCCAAAGAAGTGTGCCTTTAGAGTCACTGAAGGAAATTTTTTGGGAAACGTTGTGTCAAAAGGAGTGAGAATTGACCCTAAAAGGGTAACTACCATTAATAAAATCCCATAGCCAAAGAATGTAAAGGGAATTCAATCATTCTTTGGGAAAATAAACTTTCTAAGAAGGTTTGTCACTAAATTTTCAAAAATCACCTGCCCCATATCAAAAATGTTAAAGAAGGGTGAGAAATTGGAGTGGAGTGAAGAGCCAAGTCTTTTCAAAATATTAAGCAAGCAATCAAGGAGGCCCTAGTCCTAAGGACTCTTTATATTTCCAAGCCACTGCAAATATTTTCCTTTGCATCTTTTCATACTAGTGCTACAATTTAATTGTAAAAATAACAAGAAGGTTTTGAGCAACCAATCAAGCATTCTTTAGTAAGTCACTTCAATCTGTAGAGCTAAAGTACAAGTTGATTGAAAACAAAGCATATGTATTGGTTAAGGCTATCCAAATTTTTAGAACCTATCTTGTGGGAGCTACAGTTGTTGCATATGCTCCTAGTGCTACTATTAAGGACATTTTCACCTTGCAAGAAGTCATGGGTAGAATATGTAGATGGATAAATATAATACAAGTTTTCAACATTGATATTCAAATTACCTAGCTAGTAAGGGGCCAAGGTTTAGCCAAGCTAGTTTGGATGAAACAAGCCTGGAGGCCAATCAAATCAATTAAGAAGATTTTATAGATGTGTTGCGTATTTGTGATATGCATAGTTGTGACTGGTACAAACATATTTTTCACAATTTATAAACAATGTAGTGCCCTGAGGGGCTAACAAACAATGAAAGAAGAACTCTCAAACTATGGTGGAGGAATCTAGATAGTGTTCTATTAAAATGTGTTGATAAAGCAAGAGCCTTGGAGCTGCTAACTAAAATGCATGGTGGAGCCTATGGAGGGCATTATATGGCCAAGACCACTACTTACAAAGTCCTTAGAGTAGGTTTTTGGTGGCCAATAGTATTCAAGGATGCTCACAAGCTAGTGAGAGCATGTGATGCATGTCAGAGATTCTATAGAAAACTCAAATTCTCAGGGAACTTACCACTTAAACCTATTGTAGTCCAAGCACCTTTCCAATAGTGGGGTATTGATTTTATAAGAGAAATTTCAGAAAAGTACAGTGGAGGAAATTCTTGGATCCTTGTTGCCACAAATTATTTTACCAAATGGGTGGAAGAAATCCCCATAGGAAGGGAAACAAGCAAGGTGATCATTGAATTCCTATTGGACAATATATTAACCAGGTTTGGGGTGCCTGAGAAAATTGTTTTAGACAATGCAATGTGCTTTAGGTTTGAAAAAATTACAAATTTCTACACTAAACATGGGATTTATGCATCCTACTCTTCACCATATCACCCATAGGGAAATGGTCAAGATGAATCAAGAAATAAAAGCTTGATGAAGATCATTAAGAGGATCATTGAGAAGAAAAAGAGAGCTTGGTATTCAAAGATAAAGTTGGATTTGTGGGAAGACATGGTAATAGTAAAAAAAAGCAACAGGATATGCCCCATTTGACATGGTCTATGGCATAGCAGCAAGGTTAGCCTAGAACAATCTAATGAAGATTCATAAATTTATCCAATAGTATAATGAGGACATGTCTGATGATATGCAACATAGAATTGAACTTTGATGGAGGTGGACGAGATGAGGAGAGATGCTCAAAAGAAGAATTCAAAGTTGCATCTATAGGTCAATAACCTATATGACAAAACAACCTCTCCAAGGAAATTCAAATTAGGAAACATGGTACTAATGAGGAATGTTAAATCTGAGGACAAGGGGAAGCATGGGAAATTTGATGCTCTATGCTTAGGCCCCTATTTGGTTAGAAACACCCATGGTTAAGAATCCTACTTTCTGTAAAATTTAACTGGTGAACTTCTTGAGCTACCACTACATGGATAGTTCTTGAAACCATACTTTTCTTAAAGTATGTCTCTTTCCATGTACATTGTATTTTATGTAAATTTCTAGTATATATGTTTGGTTTGGGTTTGGTCTGGTTTGACTACCTTGTTTGAGTGGTTTCCTGGTTCTACTTTCTTTGTATTGGTCTACTTAACCATGAGACTATGAGATCTCGCTCTGTTATGAAAGAACATATGTCCCCAACTGGAGCCACTGATAACACTTTGAAAATTTTCTGGCTTTGAGCCTTAAATTTCAAAAAATTATGCATTTTCTGATCACTTTTGGGTTAGGGTTTAATTTTCCTATGTTCTAAGGGTTCTTTCTATGCTCTAAACCCTTGAAAAACTCTAAGCATTGCTAAAAATTGGTGAAGGGTTCTAATTCTCCTATGACCTTTTCTAGCGCATCCCCAGTAATTTAAGTATTGACTTATCATGTCATTGAATTCATTTTCCTATCGGCCCCAAGGCCTAGCTCAACCAGTTGCTACCAACTCCTAATAATTTAATTGTCTATGGTTATGTGGGTTAGTGTATTATTGAAATATTTGTGGCATATCCTAAGTATGATCCATGAAATTATCTAAAGTCTTTTATCCCTTGAACCTAGTTGATATCCATGAAATTATCTAAAGTCTTTTATCCCTTGAACCTAGTTGATGACCCCTTTTAATTCATTAATTAATGCATGTGCCTTTTAAAACACCCAAATCATGGTTGGTGTGGCCCACCACTTGCATATCATTGGTTTCCCGACAACCCACAACATTAAAATATTCTTGGAAAAAATTCCAATAGGCCAGCAGGCGTGGTGACACATGTCCATTACATGGTTGGTCCTACAAGGCTCATAAGGTAGCAACGATAAAAGGTGTTGAGATCAATGGTTCATATGTGATCCTATGATTAAATCCTAGTCGTTCCTCGCCATCCCTCAAGGAACCCACATGATGATATCTTCTTTTAGCGAGGCAATAGGTGGCTACCATGTGGCATGATCACTAGCGTCCAAAGGAGTTTATAAAACATGAAATATTTTGTTAAATATTATGAATAACCATGGGAATATTAAAGAGTGTGGTACTAAAAGGGTTAAGGTGCACGCAGGTAAATAGCCATCCATCATGAAAGCATAACAACCACTTGGGCGTAGGCTTGAAAGTTCAATGGTGCACATGTTGAATTGTACTGGATGGATCTTGCCTATTGCTCATTAGCTTGTGACCATTGATCAACATCTTGCAGATCTTAGTGGGGTAGCCAGTGAGTGACACATGGACTTTCTCACAACTTGTAAAGTGTTGTTGGGTTGTTGAGCTAGCAAGGAAAGTGTGAACTTGGAAAAAATGTGATCGGTTGGATTTTGAGTTAGTGTAGGTCAAAATTTTTCAAACTTCTTTGGCTCCATTTGAGCCAAACATCATTCCATGTCACAAGGAGATCAATGGGTAAGATATAAAATTGAAAAGGATGTTATTGAGTCCTTTTGTCTTGCGCAAGTGAGTAGTAATGGAAGACTTTTTTTTTTTCTGAATTGAAGGCTTTCTTCACCATAAAAGAAAATTTTAAATCATAATATCAATCACGAAAGCATTTTAAAGCATACATAAGATGTTTTAGTGTATTTTGAGCTCTTGGCATCTATAAACTAGGGTTTTCTTTGTGTCGAGAAACAAGTAAGTTCCACTAACACCTTTTGAGCTCAAATTCCTTGTGAATTTCATACAATTTCTATTGCTTTCATTAGAATTAAAATTAGGGTTTCTTTTTAAGGTTTGACGTTCATTTAAACTACTATAAATTAGTGAATTTAGTTACTCTTTTGAGTCAAGCTTTTTCCCTAAACCTAAAGCCCTAGTCTCAGTTGGTGATACCCTAGGTCAAGTCATTTGTTAGTAAGATGGCAGCAAGAGTCCAACCCCCTGGTTCTAAGCCTAAGAAGAGACCTCTAGTCTAAGACCTATTAGGCCAATTAAAACCCTCAACAAATTACAAATGCATAGGGTAGCATATGTTTCAAGGACCTGGAATGAAAGAGGGCATTATTGACAAACAATATGCCATCAAAGATGCCACATTTCCATACATTGGATGGCCACTATTTACATATTCTTTTGGTAACAAAAATGATAAAATCCCTATCTACAATCCATGGAGGCTGGATATGGGTAAACTAATTGTCCCAAATATATATCTTAATATAGACCTCCTGAAAGCTATTACAACTAACTATGACCCTACTATTAGGGTGGTTACAACACATTCTAGTAAGAGCATGGTTGAGGTTACCAAGGATGAACTCACTGAGGTCTTTCGATTAAACCAATGGAGTGATGAAATGGTGGAAACTTATGAGAATAAATTGAGAGATGAGTATGAAAAGGTTAGACCAAATTTCAAGGTATTAGTGGTGTCACAGTTCTTGGTAGTAGGAAAGGGAGGGAGAAAAATTGTACTAGGTCAATCTGACAGAGAACCATTCCCAATCAATTAATTTGAAGTCTACTTCCAAAAGGTTTTCTACTCCATTTTTCAAATTCTCGGATATGATCTAGTTTTAGGCATGTCGATTGCACCTATGTACATGGATGCAAATAGGAAACATCCCACTTTCAACACCTCTTATGATTTTTCTACTTATTTTCTAGAGAAGATACATAAGGGTCTAGTAGCTTTGAAGAATGGCGAAACATGAGTGAGGTATTAGTGGTATTCTTTATTCATGCACATGTTCCTGTACAAGGGAGTTGATTTGTTTGGAAATTATATGGAGTTGAAGAGAAAGGTGAATGCTGAAGATATGCCTGTACAAACATGGACTCCTCTTTTCGACAAACATGAGTAGAAGTCTAGTTTTGTGGTCTTTTCCAATAATTTTTCCTCCAAATTGATGAGAGTTTTGGTATTGAATATGCCAAGAATTTCAACTAAGTTACATGATTTCCTTAGACCTAAGGAGAGGAAGTCAGATCTAGGGATTGATCACAATTTGGGGGATGTAATTCCCTATCAATATTTAACAATACTCCATGTATCTAGAATAGAGAAAACATCTCTATATATGTATCATTGAGGGTTGGCTTCTTAGAGGTCATGTGGAAATTGGGAGATGTTGAGGATAAAAATTTGGTCAACATAAGGAAAGGAACTTTCTTTCCTACTTATATTATGTTTTTATATTTTGTCATGATAACTAGAGGATGGGAGAATATCATTGACAAACTTAAGCATTTTGTAATGAAGAGGCAAGCACACAAAAATCATGACCTAGAAGGCTTCATGGTCTAGTTGAACAACAAAGTAAAAGATGGGATGTTTAATCATAATTTTTCTTTCCCTGAGGATGTTATCAGAAACATTTTTCATTTTCAAATACAAGAAGATAGCAAGATGAAGTGGATTTCTTTCAATAAATTGGATAGACCAAAGCAAGTAAAATATTCTCAATTCAAATCTCTCCTTAATATAAAAGATGAAATAATAAGGGTGGAAGCCATGTTTCAAAATTTTGATAGGTTTGTTGGAAAATTGAAGGAGGAAAGAGTGATACAAGAAAAATGAAAGACTATGGTTTCTAAGGAGAAGGATAAAGGGAAGGCCCCTACATTGGAAGATAGGCCAACATACCAACCACCAAAGAAAGTGCATGTGTTTTCACATAGGAAGAACACTATGAAGAAGCAGCTAATAATTGCCACCACTACCTAGTCAGACGGGTCAAGGGCATCTTCTCCTCAACCACAACTGCCACCACCTTCACCCCCAAATTCATCTATTCCTCAAATTATTGAAATTTATTCACCACCTAGGGGACCATCACCACCAAGAGAACCACTAGGAAAGAAGAAGGTTGGACTAAGTGGCCTTGTGGATTACCCCACACATGATTCTGATGAAGATATCATTGTCACTAAAGATGAGATGAGGAAAGGTATGCATTCTCCCACAAGGGAAATAGTGCCACAAATCTTGGGCCTCATATTAAGTAAAGCTAACCTAAGTGGAATAAATAATATTGATGACATTAGAGCAAAGGCTTGTGAGAAGTTTATGAATGATGATGCTTTTGTAAAGACACAAGCTTTTCAAGAATATGTCTAGAGAGCCCAAAAAGATGAAAATGTTGAGATATTGATATGAAATGGATTACTAATCTCGCATTTCCAAGAGAGGCCATAGAGGCTAAAGTTCATGAGGAGATGAGGTTCAAGTACTTGAATATAACAACAATCGAAGGAAGAGAACTGGTTGGAAAAAGTGGTGTCCTCTTATTACCAAAATGGGATCTTGCCTCAAAAATTTATTTTGACACAGTGAGAAGGCATGATTCTCCTATCTTTGCCACATTGGAGGAAGTGACATTGGCTTTACATAGATCAACATTTAGTGCGTAATGGGATACATTGGATATTTGGGCTTTAGCCTCAAACAATAAGAAGCCAAAATTTGTAGAGCTAGCTGTAGGTTTGAAATGAGGATTGGTCATCAAGAGAGTATTTGATACATCTGCAGTAGACGCTGCTACATTGTTTGTGAATGTGGCTCAATTCACAAAGGCTACAATGGAATCCCTAACAAAGGAGAGAGATAAATTTAGAAAAAAAGTGTAATGAAATGGTGGTGGAATACAGTAAGGGGTAGAAAAAGATTGTAGAATTATAGTTTAAAGTTCCATTGGGGAGATCCCACAATACTGGTTTACAATTTTTAGCCAAACTCGACATTGAAATAATTTTTTCTAACTAAATATTCACTTTCAGGCACCTATAGCAACTAAACCGTGAGGAAATTGAACATGATGCAAAATAGTCATTTGTGAAATTTTGTCTATAGATTCTAATATATTTTTTTTTCAAATTTTTGGAATTAGATTGCACTTCTTTTTTCCATCTCTTTTGAAAACTAGTTTTTTCAAGAAAAAAAACATTTTAAGGAGTGACACTCACGTATAATGCATAACTTTTTTTCCATGAAAGATAAAATTCTAATTCTTCGAATTTAGATTTGTAACTTTGATATCTAGTGCTTCCAATTTTTTCATAGTTTTTTTATATAATTGCTTTTCCTCCTAATCAAGTTTTTGAAGTCAAACCAATTACAATTTAGACATAGGTGGACCATAGAACGTAGCTCTCTTTTGTATGTATCAAAATTCATTTTTTGTTGGATCAAGGACTTCAATATTTGGTGCACTCATATTTTTCAATTTTTTTTTATAATCTACTATTTTTCCACATGTGTAGATCGAGAGCTTGATTTGTGAAAACCATGTTTAATAAAACTAAAAACAAATACATAATAAAAACTAAAACATATTAAAATTATATTCATTGATAGTTGTTAGGGGACTACCATCATCAGGGGGTATGAAGTCTTCTCCCCAATCTGAGCTTTGAAGGGAAAAATATATGAACTTTTTTGTGCTAGAGAGGAGAAGTGGGAAAAGGGGGGTTTGGGCGAACCAAGGTTTTCAAAACCCTAGTTCAAGCGAACCCCCTTTCAAAAAGGGTTTTTCTTTGTGTTTTTTGCAAGAACAGTGGGCCCTTGCATTTAATGGGTTCTCTTGAACCAGGGTTCTAGCGAACCCTTTTTTGGTTCACTCAAACCAATAAGTTTGTTCGAACCCCAAAAACCAAATTTTTGGCATGGGGTACTTTTTTTCAACTTTTCCTTCCTCACTCAAATTGTAAACCACTTTTGTGGGTTTACCCATTGCTCAAAGAAAAGTTTCAATCAATGCACCCACAAGGAACCCCGCAAGTAATGATTGCTCCACCTCTATCTCCACCAAAGCAAGAACCATATTCTCTTTCCTATTCACCTCTTCCCACTTCAATGGAGGTTGTACCTTCTAATCCTAACGATGTGCCCATTGCACAACTAACTCCAAGTACATTAATTGGACCTCCACAAAATAAGTTACTAAGGAAGAATTAATGGAGCAACTCAAAACTTATGAGGAGAAATACCAACATTTTGACAAATCAATTTATTTGAGTAATATGAAGATTGTGATAGTAGTGTTGGAACATTTAAATCAAAATAATGAGAGAAAGTTAAACAATATTCATTCAAACTATTCTTCCATGTTTGATGCAATAAGGAATTCATATAGGGATAAGGAAGTTTCCATCCCATTGATGGAAAAATGGATCCCCAAATTCTAGGATTTGAGATACATGGATATTGGATCAAAGAATGGCGCCAATAAGCCACCCAACATTGTCCCAACCCTCAAAGCTATAAATGGGATTAAGGAATATCAAGGGTTGATTGAGCCATTGGATAAGAAAATCAAGGAGATGGTACACAAGTTTGATGAGTCCAGAGTTTTAGTTTACTCTTGACATTTCAAATGAATGATTCTAGTGAAGTCAAGCCTCTGAAACAATGGAAGGATGAAGCAAGTAGTGTGATAACAACTCAAGCAACATTGATTTGTGATGGAGTTGACATAGAAATGTTGAAGAATAGTATGGACAAGCTTTCTCTCACAAGTATTTTACTTGAGGAATTTGATAAAGAATCCAATTGAAAGAATTCATAAATTATAGCCCATACAGGGTCAAAGAAAATAAGGCCATGACATTTGATTAGCCTTTTGATGAGGATTTTGAGCTCTAGAAGACAAAACATGTTGATATCCTACACTTGTAGGTTGTTGCAATGGCAAGATGGTGATGAAATTTTGATCCTATGTGTTCAAAAAGCAATGGTTGTTAGTAAGGATGGTTGCTATATGAGGAATACAATACATGGCTTGGAAATGGTACAAATTAGGCCTTTGATATATCAACATTCAAATATTGTGCCCAGGTATGTACAGGATCATGATGGGCCAAAAAGTGGTGATATGATGGGTATGTGTAGGGTATGTGGCTGACAAATTTTTTTATACCCAAAATTGATGAAGCGAAAAGGGTTTTTAAAGGAGATTCTCAACTTTCCACCAATATAAATTATGCTTTACTTTTAATTTAATAAATAATTATTGTTCATTTTCTATTTCAATTATGACTAAATTCATGATTGATAGTCCAATTGAAAAACATCTATAGCTTTCAAATGTTATCACATTTTTTGAATCCAAAACATGTGTCACATTCTATGCTTCACATACTATAGGATTAAAAAAAAAAGAATTTCATGAAGTTTTGACTAAGTTAAGATGGTCAGACATACAAGCTTTTATATTTTTTAAAAGTTGTAATAAAAATATCATAATTAATTATTTACATGGAAAAAAATTACAAAAAAATATGCAGCACATCAGGACATGAGTCCTCTACTTGTATCTAAAATATTATAATTTTTTTTTATCATTTTGTAGACAGACACCTACTTCTTATTTTTTCCTTGAAATTTAAGTGTTGCTGCATTGAAATTTCAAAATTTCACCAAATAGATTATTTTTTTTATTAAATAAACCTAGTAGTTTAGAAACTACATTCAATTTGCTACAGATTCTATTCTTACATATTTTTGAATTAATATAGATAACTTATTCAAATTTTTACGTCAAGTTGCCTAACTCTAATTTTTTTGAATTTTCATCACCACTTAAGGGCCTTTTTCTTTCCATGATGATCCTACACATACCCATGCCCCTCATTACAATGTTGATGACAACATGGTGCTAATGTGGATATGCTTTAATCTTTTCTTTTCTCCTTGTTTTCATGCTTTTGGTCATACAATTTTGGAAGAACGTGGAAAAGGTATTGTCAATCATGGAAGGAACATATATTCATTGACTAAGGAGCCTTTTGGAAGGTAGGAAATACCTTCATCAATGAATGTGAAATAACTTTTGTCTCATATGGATATCTCCCTCAGGTTTTGGTAAATATAACAATCTTTTAAATGTAATTATAAATGTCAAATGAAAATGTGACATGTGTACATTGGCATGATGCTTGCTTTGTTGCTTTGTTTTTATAAAAGGGAATTCAGGGCCAATTGTATGGGTTGTTGATTGATCTTGGAGAAAAATTGTGTGAAAGACAATACAGAGAATAGAATTGAGTCTGCATCTAGGTTATGAGTCTTTTGTTTCTATAAATTTTTTTTGTAATAGTAGTAGCATTTGAATATAAAGAATGACATACCTTTAAAGCCAATTCTCTCTTATTGTATTCTTCATTTGAATTATCAATGAAATAATCAAGGGTTATTTTAATGGTCTTTGTTATTTCCAATGAATGTAAGGTTTTTTCTTTGTCCCAATTTAAAGAATTGGTTAAATTGATTGGATGAAATCATAGGTTTAAGTGGTTTGAGTATCAGGATATGATAATGAGTTCTAGTTTTGAGTAATTGAGTATAACATTATAGTTCAACATTATAGAAGCCTTGTGATGCTAAGTATGAACCTTTTGTCAAATTTTATTTGCATTTGATTAGACTCCATACCCTCGATTAAGGTATTGTTTTATGATTATTATTTATGTTGCAATATTCTTGATCATTCATAAACAATACATTCAAATTATTTAACTCTTTAAATTCTTGTTGAAATGTATGTCAAGTTAAGGTTTACCATGCTATATTGCTTTTCAAATAGTTAATATGTAAAGGATGCATTTATATAATTTTCAAGCAATTATAAGTAGAGCTTATTTTTTATTTACAATGTGTAAAGTTAATTGGAATAGAGAATCATAAATAAATTGTGTGGGATCACCCTCCTAAATTTTGTAGAGCCCAAAGTGCAGGAGGGAATCCTTTGCAAGATTTCACTTGTTCATTGGCTAATCCCTCCAATTAGCTAACCATTGGAAGATGGCAATTCCATAGGCTATTTTGTGAGATTAGCTTGGTTCATTAAAAATAACCAACACTAGGCACAAAACCCTACATGCACACTCCATGAACATCGTAGTCAAGGTCCTTATTATAATATATTATATTAAATATTATATCTTATGATTATTATATTGTATATTATATTATAATATGTTATTATATTATTTATATTATAATATTGTAATACATTATATAAATATAATATATAATATTATATAACATATTGTCTATTTATGTTTTTGATGAGGAAAAACAAGTTTTGATGGGACCCAAAACCCATTACAAGAAGGTTTTGAAGGGACCGAAAACCCTTTACAAGGAAAAGATGCTACAAGAAAAATAATCAGCTAACCAATCCACAACCCTGCAAGATCCCCGCTTTGCATATATGTTAAAATTAACTTGTTATATGTTTTCATAAATAGATGGAAAGTTGTACTACGAGCAATAAATAATGTGGTTATGTGACCATATTCTTGTATTTCACTTTGATATTTGTTTCAAACATCACTATCATAAAGGTGTCATGGAATATGAATTGAAATTGTAAATAGAATTATTGATCAATTAAATCTTAGTTTGAATATTGAATTAATGTGATATAAGATTGTTATTACAATTTTATTTGTGGTGTGCAGGAAAGTAGAGTGTCAGTACGAGAAGGGAAAACCATTGAGTAGATCAAATGACATCTTCTTGTGATTATGAATTGACCCCTTCGGGGCCTAGAAATATATAAAGTTAATATGTTGGTAGAGTAAGGTGGTGAGGGTTGATGTAAAAGAGATAATTTATATTTTGGGTTGAGAGGGTCTTTATTTGTGTCATGTGAGTTACAAGTTGAGGTTAAGGCTAGAAACCATTATCCAAGCTTGAAATTCTGATTGGTTCTAAAGAGGGTCTTTAAAGAGGGTTGTTGGCCAATTTCTTTGGTTGGGATGCAAAAATAAACCCCCTAGGGTCTATACCATAATGGTAGGAGTCAAGTGGACATGCAATAGGACCCCAAGGACATGATTTCACTCTTGAAAAGTCCACATATTAAGGAGTGGGGAATTTTGAGGAGAGGATGGTGGGGGGATTGTTCAAAGTCCATGTTTCTCTCTTTAATGAGGAAAAGACCCTCATTAATGGAGGGGAGTACATTCCACACCTCCCCATCTAAGTGTTGGAAGTTGAAACACCTATTTATTCTTGAGAGGAAGGAGGGGTTTGTTGGGACTTAAAATTTCATGTAAATTTTAGGTCCCCATATTGAAAAAGAGGATTTTAACACTCAAAAATTCAAGTGTAAAAGCAATCTTAGGAGCACATTTTGAAAAATTATAATTTTGGATCTATTCAATTTCAAGAGAAATCACTTTTCAGACATGTTCATTTATCACATGGGAGTATGCACACCAATTTTTAGCCTCATACGATTTGATTCGACAAAGTTTTGAAGCAACAAGTTGATGGGTTTTCTAGAAAATCTGTTGTCACCATAGTGGAATCTTTTAAAATGGTCAACTTTGAGGGTGAATATTAAGAGAATGGATGATGATAATCACAAAAAAATTGGTTCCTTCAATTCTATACACCAAAGTATACCTCCATGCCAATTTTTAGGGTGTTTGGACATCATTTGGTATTTTTTCAAAATCAAAATCAAATAAGTTTTACACAGTTTGATAGGTGCAATTTTTCAAAAAATGCTGAATGCGAAACTTTGAGTGTTAATAGTTTCCAGTCTAGATCATTTTGTGCCAAATCATTGAGTAAACATGTTCCCCTATCATGGCTCAACATACTAGTGCATTTTCATGGCTTTTTGACATCATTTGGTCAGTTTTCAAAAGCCATTTTGGAGGCTACCTGGCTCATTTTCCTCACTTTGCAGTAAAGAAAAAGTGCATCGGCAAGACAGGTTTGAGGTCTTGCCGAATCTGCAAGACATATTTGAGGTCTTGCCAAATCGAAAAGACATGCAAGAGTTTTCAAATGTCTTGGCGACATCTGCAAGAGTTTTCAAATGTCTTGGCGACTTCATATGTCTCAGCGACATCTGCAAGAGTTTTCAAATGTCTTGGCGACTTCATATATCTCGGCAACATCTGCAAGAGTTTTCAAATGTCTTGGCGCTTCATATGTCTCGGCGATATCTACAAGAGTTTTCAAATGTCTTGGCGACTTCATATGTCTTGGCGATATCTGCAAAACATGAATGATTTTCTCAAATGTCTTGGCGACTTTATGTGTCTCGGCAATATCTGCAAGAGTGGTTTGATGTCTTGGCGATATCTGCAAGACATGAATGATGTCGTGGCGATATCTACAAGACATGAATGATGTCTTGGTGATACAATCTTCCTGCAACAATTTGAATCAGCAAGACTTTCTGATATCAATGTAAGATAAAATAATGCTTTTGGATGCTTTATGTTACCCAGATGTGAGTGTGTATGATGCAAACGAAACATTGAATGAAATATGCTTATGGTGGAAATCGCTAATACTTTGAGGAAAAATAAATTTTATTCATTTTATCAAGGGGATTTAAAAGTGGAGAATTATTTTATTCATGAGAAGCATAAAGGGTAAAAGATTATGAAATATTTGCACTAGAAGGAAAGATATTTTTTGCCAAAGGTGTAAGAGTGCTTTGGGAGGTAAAATATTTTTATGGAAGAATTAACCAATTAGGTAATTATTTTACCTAAAAAATATTTTCATGTGAAAGCGTAAATAGATCAATTTGCATCAAGAGGAAAAAATGGGATAATTATTTTTACCCGAAGGACATATTGGAGATACATACCAGTAAAAGAGTAAAGTGAAGATTTCCAACAAAGGAAGACTATTGAATTAATTTTCATAGGGGACAAAGATAACGAAGATTAAAATATTTTAATTTGTCAAAAGGGGCAATTAATTATTTAATATTTTATTTGCCGATGATAACTAAAGAGTTGCACCAGACGAATGTTGTGAAGAGTCACAACCCTAAAGAAACAATGTATATAAGATTATTGAATTAATTTTCACAGGGGACAAAGATAACAGAGATTAAAATATTTTAATTTGTCAAAAGGGGAAATTAATTAAATATTTTATTTGGCGATGATAACTGAAGAGTTGCACCAGGTGGATGTTGTGAAGAGTCACAACCCTAAAGAAATAATGTATATATGTACGATAAAATTGTATCAATAGAGAGGGAGGAGATTTAGGAGAAATAAGTAGGGTAGGTAGTTGGATAGGGTGAATTGTTTCTAAAGTAAATATCATGTTGTACATTGTAAAATATTTTAAAGTTATATAATGGAGAAGAACATATTTATCTGGTGATTCAATTATGGTGTTAATTATTTGTCGAATTTATTGAAAACATTATCTGGTTGTCTCCAAGGTTGTCATTTCTTGATTATTTAAATTGAAATATCAAGGATATTTATCAATTTATCAAAGCACACTTGCTGCTCTTGTGTGGTTCAATTAACCGGTTCCTACAAGATAGGATTAAGTCATTTTGATTAATCACAGTAATTTGGTAAAGGACATTTGGATCATTAAGAAGAATTTGATAATTATACTCTTGCACGTTTACACAAGTTGTAAAAAATCACAAGTGCCAAGCAATTTGAATTTTAGCCATTAAGCAAGTCACCCATTATACAGATCTTGACTCCATTAGCCCAATAGAAGTAGGCACTGGTCACACCATTCACACCTTAGAATTTTATAAAGTCTTATTAGGCATTTGCGCTCTGCTGGTTTGTCCTTCGGGGCTGGAGTTTTGTAAAAGCTTTCGGGGTGTTCCTTAATAGTGGTTTGTTGCGGCTTCATTGGACCTTGAGAGGTTATTCGACCTGCTTCAGGAAATCTGCATTTGGAGACTTTCTGGCGGCTGGCTTCGGGAGATTTTGAAGATCGTTACCGGAAGCTTCAGTCTCATCAGAATTTTTTGAAACCACTTGGATTTAAAATATTTTTTCAAGGTATTTGGGTTGGTCGATAGCGCCTATCTCCCACAAGGAACGGTTTTAGAGAAAACAACGCGATTTTAAAAAATTGGCCTTTACATCTGGGCAATGCATAACTTTTCCTGGAAAGGATAAAATTCAGTTGTCTTTCAAAATTCCAGGTTGTAACTCACAATCTCGGTGCTGGTTCGCGTTCTGGACGCTGGATCGCGCTTAATAAAGTTTTAAATTCAAACAAATTCTGAGTCGAGAACCACAATCACGACCGTGCTGGCGAGTAACTTTTAACTTATGCTCGCCAGGTTACGGTACATTTTTTATTGGATCGGACTTTAATCTAGTGCACTCATATTTTCAATTTTTTTGATAATCTTCAACATAATGGCGAAGAACAAATAAATTCATTTTGATGAAAAGCTTATGTTTTAATAAAACTTAAAAACAGAATACATAACAAAACCAAAACATATTAGGAATTCCTTTATTCATTGGTTATTTGTTATGAAGGGAATACCATAATCATTTAAAGAATAGTTTTAAATGAATTCGACGATCCCAAATCTAAAATCAAAAGTGATTTTTTTTATCAGCATTTTGATAGGTGTAAAGGAGACTCTGTTATATGTGTGGTTTAAAACTAGCGGGGTTCTATCCAAGGGGTTTTGATTTAAGGTAGCTTGCTAAATCATCTTCAATTGGAATTCTTTAAATGGAACCTTTTAAGGTTTAAATCATTATATTTTTCTAAAATATGTGATTTACATTGATTTAGTTTACTCTTTCGGGGAATTGTAAACCACTGTGCGTGACATAAGTATTATATATAGAACGTAAAATTGGCAGATCATTAAGATCAATCAATTCATGCAATTTTAAAGTGCCTTGATCCATTTAGGTACACCTGCCTGGATTCAACAACTTTTTCGAAGGTAGAGAAGGGTCTAAACTCCCGGCTGTGCCATGCACATTACCACCTGAAGCAGTATCAAAGTTGCTTGATCTCGTGAAGCATTTCACCCTACATTTTAGGGAGGCTGGTTTGCCCGCTTGCCATAGCAGGAGGCTTGGAGTGGAGAGGGGTAAAATAAGCGAGAGAGAGGATTCATCTGCTTGGAAAGCCAGGTGAGGCAAGCAGCATGGAGGAGAAAGATGGATACAAAAGGTTCAATCCCTTCCCACAAGAAAGGAATGGGATTCTTCTGGGCTGCTTTTCATTTGCATGTGGTAATAGAAAATTGGTGGCTGAGGGCTGCTGGATCATGATTGAAATCAGAAAGTAGAGAATCTAGATGCATGTATTTTTTGCTATGTTAGTTCATTCCTTTATAAAAATGATAATAGACTCCATTTATCATCATGGAGTTGAAATAATTCCTTGCTCAGGGGTATGGATAGAGCCCACGAGGCTCCATGATGCCATTATGATAGGGTGGAGAGAAAGATTTTATACATTGGTTGGGTGGTCATCTAGTTCCTATGTATTGTTGTAATAATGAGGGTTATGTAAAATAATGGTAATTGTTGTAATGAAGGAAATCAAATTCTCTTCTCCAAATTGCTTGCATTATGATATTTTACTTTGTAATATTCTTGAGAGAGATATTGAAATCATTTACCTTCTTTTGAGACATTTGATTTGTAAAACATATATTGCAATGTTGTTGTTCTATAGTTAGCAAAATAAAATAAAAAAAAACAAATAGTTATTTATGGTTATAGAGACATTTGATCATTGTTAGTAAATAGAATAAATTAAACAACTTTTTGTTCATAGGGGTAGTAGAAATAACAAAAGCTAGACAAATTTCAATGTAATACTATTTCCAAAAACTAAAGAAGTTGGTTGTGGTTGGAAGGTTGCAAATAAGATATTACTCACCAACTAAATATTAGACAATGTAAGTTTTTATAAAGAATTTAAATTTCCTAAATATTTTATTTACTATTAGTAAACCTTTGGATGTGTAAGCCATCAATGAAGATGGGAATGAGTAAATATTTTCTATTTGCAAGTTACTATTATTTATAAAAGGTGGAAAAATAACAAACTAATTAACACCTATTATTTCTTCTTAATTAGAGGTTGTTCCATAATAGAATTTTACCACATTATTCTACCTTAAAGTCAAATGGTGATTTCTCAATAATTTAAGTACAATAGAGAATACTCATAAATCTGTTATATATATATACATATATATATATATATATATATATATATATATATATATATATATATCCTTAAATATATATAAAAAAATTCATAGTATATATGTATGTATACATATGAAGCATACATACATGTAATGCGATTTTAATTAAATATTATTTAAGAAAAATATTATTATGATAATTAGCCGATAGGCTATTATACTGGGGGAACCCCACTGGAATTTCCAACAGTCTGACACCAGGTGCCCGACAATTACACTATGTACAACCGTCTGATCTTTGCCACCGATTTCCTGTCATAAATTAGAAGCTGACTACAATGTCTGAGCGCTATTTATAGATTTGTCGCTTCTTGTATGGCAGTTCTAGAAAAATAATCTTCTTAGGAGGGGTTTTATCAAAAAAAAATTTGTCTGAATAGTTTTTTGATTAGCTCTTCTTCTATCAAGAAATTCGATTTGATTCCCAGTGATTAATAAACACTTGTCATAAAACATACATTGTTAAGAAACTTTTAGCTAATTAAGAATTTATTTAATAATAATTGTTGAATAATACAAATGGCACGAAAATTGAGAAAATTTACAGTATGATCAGGTAATCATTATTGAATTTTTTAATTGCTTTGGAATCCCAGGGAGAAATTCTTTAAATATGATGAAAACATAATTGTGATGTTTCAACAGGTATGGAAACAAAGCATTATTCTCCTTTTCCATGTGCAAGTGCAATAATTGTTTACAAATCAATGTAATAAAGCCTCCTTTCATACTGGGGGAACCCCACCAGAATTTCCATTAGTCTGACGTCGGAAACCCCGCTGGTGCCTGACAATTACACTGTGTACAACTGTCTGATCTTTGCCACCGATTTCCTGCCGTAAATCAGAAGCCGACTACAATGTCTGAGAACTATTTATAGATTTTTCACTTCTTGTATGACAGTTCTGGAAAAATAATCTTCTTAGGAGGGGTTTTATTGATATTGTTTTTTTCTAAACAATTTTTTGATTCACTCTTCTTCTATCAAGAAATTTGATCTGATTCCCGGTGATTAATGAGCACTTGTCGTAAAACATACATTGTTAAGAAATTTTTAGCTAATTAAGAATTTATATAATAATAATTGTTGAATAATACAAATGGCACAAAAATTGAGAAAAATTATAGTATGATCGGGTAATTGTTATTGAATTTTTTAATTGCTTTGGCATCCCGCGGAGCAATTCTTTAAATACGATGAAAAAATAAATAATAATTTCAACAGTTATGAAAACAGAACATTAATTTCTCCTTTTCTGTGTGCAAGTGTAATAATAGTTTACAAATCAATGTAATAAAGACTCCTTTTATATTATTTTTACATTATTAGAGTTTTTCATTATATATACTAAAAAAAAAGTTAAAATAATTTATATAATAAATAAAATAAATAATAACTTATATATACTATAAAAATAAAAAAATAAAAAAATAATTTAAATACAAAATAACTTATATAGACTATAAAAATAAATAAATAAAAATAAATAAAATAATTTATATAATAACTAAAATAAATAATTATTTATATAATAAATAAAATAAAATAAAATAATTTATATAATAAGAAAGTTTAAATTTTTATTTTTTTTAAACTGATTTTATTTATCATTAATATTTTTTTAAATTAACTCTTTTTTATATTGATTTTATTTATATCATTAATAATTTTTTAAATTATTATATGAAATCTGGATTATATTTTAATTATAAATAATTTAATTATACCTATTATTATTCTTTAAATAAAATAATATAATATTTTTTTATTAAAAATTAAATTTATATAATAAATAAAATAGTTATTTAACTAGAAAATAACTTATATATACTATAAAAATAAATAAATAGAATAAATAAAGTAAATAAAAATAAATAAAATAATTTATATAATAAATAAAATAAATAATGATTTATATAATAATAAAATAAAAATGATTATGTAAATAAAATAATATAATAATTTTTTTAATAAAAATTAAATTTATATAATAAATTAAATAACTATTTAACTACAAAATAACTTATATATACTATAAAAATAAATAAAATAATTTATATAATAACTAAAATAAATAATAATTTATATCATAAATAAAACAAAATAAAATAATTTATATAATAAATAAAATAAAAATGATTCTTTAGTTAAATAAATAAAATAATATAATAAGTTTTTAATAAAAATAAAATTTATATAATAAATAAAATAACT
>VDFB02339873.1:0-27732 GCA_007258455.2 Sequoia sempervirens
TATTGCAGACCAAAGGAATCGAATGGAGGGAAGGAGGAATAAGTAAGGGCAATGCAAGTCTTAAAGGAGAAATAGGAAAAACGGGCATTAAAAGAGAACACAGCCGGCATAATAGAATATATGAAATCTTATCTTGCTAAGGATTATTCATATTCATATTCAGTCGGATAGAAGGAAAGAAAAATTGTCACCGCTGGAAGTAATTATTACCATATGGGGAATTAAGATAGATATATGCTAAAATCACTGTTAGCAAACTGAGTCAGAAATCAGAGGTGTGCTAGTTTAGGTAAGTTTAAATGTGATTGTTAATATATAAATATATATATATATATATATATAAACAATTAGTAATGATTATAGTATATATATATATGAAATAAATATATATATATAAATAATTAGTAATGATTATGGATTATATATTTATATGTGGATACGTATATAGATGTATGTTTTATAGGCGATTATGCAATAATGATGTTAGTGGCAATTATTGAGATTCATAAGTAATAATAACTCTGTCCATTCACAAGGATGATAAGTGGTATAACATAATTCCATCTATGGGATCTTGAAAGATGATTGATATCTACTTTGATGTTTTTATTAAATATATGATTTAGAATCATAAAGTGATAAGGAGGAAATGAATAAACTTTGGACAAGAACTAAATATTTATATCATCTTGATCTTATTGGATGTTATTACTGGAATTTATTGATCTCTAACATTTCCAATGTCTCCTTGAGAAATACTTTGAATGCAAGATTCAGGTTTCAATGCTTCCTCCAGAAAGGGGACATTACAGCTTGCGGCTCTCGTACACTATCGGGTGCTTGTCCTGCATAAGCACCGCACCAATGCCCTCACCTGATGCATCACATTGAAGCTCAAACGGCTTCGTAAAGTCGGGTAGTGCCAAAACAGGGCATGTGGTCATCAACTCCTTGAACTTCACAAAACACTCCTGTGCCTTAGAAGTCCAAACAAATGCCCCCTTCTTCATCAAATCTGTCATCGGGGCCGCATGTCGTGAATAACCATTCACGAACCTACGGTAGAATCCACACAAACCGAGCAACCCTCTCGAAGCTAGCGTCGGGGATTGCAGGTGTGGGCCAATCAACTGTGTGTGAGGATCTTTTCAGGATCATCGCCTCCATCTACAGCGATAATATGACCAAAGATATAACAGATGGGTCATTCCCAAGTCACACTTGGATTCCTTGGCGTACAAGGACTCCCTCTTCAAGATACTCAACACTGTCTCCAAATGAGCCAAGTGCTCCTGCCAAGTCCTGCTATATATGAGAATATCATCGAAGAATACCAAGACGAACCTCCTCGGCTGTGAATGAAAAACCCGGTTCATCGTGGACTGAAAGGTGGCTGGCGCGTTAGTGAGCCCAAATGGCATCACTACGAACTCGAAGTGCCCACAATGACATCTGAAGGGTGTCTTCTCTATGTCCTGCTCACGGACTCTGATCTGATGATAACCCGACCGTAAATCAATTTTAGTAAAATAACAGGCACCATGGAGCTCATCAATAAGCTCATCAATCCTCGGTATCGGGTATCGGTTCTTTATTGTCCTCTTATTCAGGACCCTGTAATCAATGCACATGCGCAACGTTCCATCCTTCTTCTTCACCAATACAACAGAAGAAGTGAACGGTGATTTGCTTGGTCTAATCTGACCCATAGCAAGTAACTCCTTTATAGTCTTCTCGATCTCATCCTTTAATCTTTTAGGATGCCTGTAAGGAGTTATCAGAACGGGTTTCGCACCCTCCTCGAGCTCAATGATGTGCTCTATCCCTCTGTCTGGAGGTCTACCTGGCGGAATATCACTGAACACCTTGTCATGCTTGACTCTCAACTGCTGAATGTCCGGATGATACTCTGTCTTTTGCTGTCCCTCCTGTAAAGGTGCCAAATGACACTCTGCAGCCCACTCTACCATGTCATGACGCATGAGCCGCTCCATTCGGCGAAAAGAAATTGTTTTAAGGTCGCTGTCCCGTATTGCCTTAAGTATGTGTGTCTTCCCATCGACCTCAAAACGAATCTCCATATCCTTGAGACGAAGTGTGACCTCCTCCAATGAGTGTAACCACTTCATTCCCAGGACTAAATCAATGTCTCCCATATTAACAACGTAATAATCTGCCTTGAACTCATAATTGTTCAAGCGTAAGGGAAGATCTCCAATCATGCACTCACATTTCAAAGTGTAGCCATCTGCCACTTTGACTCTGATGCCCTCGAAATCCTCAGTGATGAGTCCTCGTTTCTCAACGAATCTAGCATCTATAAAGTTATGCGTGGCTCCTGTATCCAATAGGGTAATGACCCTCTGACCTGCTAATACACCACGAAGCCTGAAAGAACCCTCCTGCTGGATGCTAGATAAACGGGCCTCCTGTATCTGAAGCTCGGGCTCTATCTCTGCTCTCGGCTCTGGAGCCTTTGACTCTGAATCATCTGTATGCTCTGGCTGATCAGAATTTTCTGATTCTGAGTCCTCATAGTATGCCCACATCACACGATTTGCCTTGCCCTTAGGTCTTAGAGGACAATCGTGACTGGCATCATACGGTCCCTTGTAGCAGAAGCAAAGCTTCTTCCTGCGAAGGTCATTCAGGGCCTCACGATCCAAAGGTGGGAACGCTGATTTACCTTTCGAATCGTTTTTATAATCTGATTTGTCTTTGTTATAACCAGATTTATCATTGTTTTTATTGAAGCCCTTGTTATCTCTGAACGATGAAGAACCTCTGGAGTTGAATTTACTTGACGGGGCTGCGAACTCCATGTTACGTGCTTTCCTCATCGCCTCCTGTAATGATGGAGGATCAAAGGCTTTGATCCAGCCTCTCAGTGGCTCGGTCAAACCCTCCATGAAAAGAACTACCAACCGTCTCTCTGATATGCTCGGAACCATGACGGATAGCCTCTGAAAGTCACTGATATAGGTCTCGAGACTGCCACTCTGCCTCAACTGTGCTAAGTCTCGGAAGTAGGCTTCCGGATCCTTCCGGTCAAACCTCTCTACCAATCTATCCACGAACTCCTGGTAGGTAGTAATCCTGTCGTGCTGTAAGGTCACCATGCCGTGGTGCCACCAGTCGTATGCTACTCCCTCGAGGTGCAGTGTAGCATATCTAATAGCGTCTCTCTCCGCCATCGGACGCAAGGTGAGGAATGTATCAAGCTTGCTAATCCAAGCTTGGGCTGTCATCTTCCCACTACCATCGAACATCACCAAATTCAACCTGTTTGTTGCATGTTTCAAATCGTTGTTCTGGTATCTGGGTCTCCAATCCTGACAACCTCTATGATGCTCTCGTCTCTGTGTAACAAAACGGTCAAAAGAGATCCATTCTCTGACTGCAGGAGGTATCAACTCCCACTCCTCGTTCGCTGCCATAAGGTTATCAGCAAACAAATCCTCGTGCTCATCATCTGGTACAGCCTCATCGGGCTCCTGTCTCGTGAAAGTAGGCCTAGTAGGCCTGAAGTAGGCCTGTCACGTTGTCGCGTGACAGCGTCGCAAGTCTCGGTGATACGCCTCACTCACGTCATGCGTCGATGTGGCAGCTGGCGGTCTCCTGAATTGCCCAATCTCTTGTGAATTGCCCGCTGTCCATTTGCTGCAATACCTCCACGGTCGGTATGCGTACGACGCAGCGTATATCACGAGTGCAAGCAAAGGCAACTAGCATCATCACGATCCTACGTTATTACGGGATCCTGCGTATCGATATGTCGTCTGTCGATGACCCTATCATCACGTAGAAGCCATGATTTACGGCTGCTGCTCAGC
Organism: Sequoia sempervirens; assembly: GCA_007258455.2. NCBI lineage: Eukaryota > Viridiplantae > Streptophyta > Pinopsida > Cupressales > Cupressaceae > Sequoia > Sequoia sempervirens. Next base: position 3,834 of record VDFB02339873.1, read on the forward strand.
TAGCGTTGCCTTTCAATCAAGGCACGTCTGCGTGTATAATACCTGTATGTGTCAAATTCCTCTGGCTGCATGTGATGGCTAAACCCTAAGGATGGCAGGATTTAGCTCTGATACCACTGTAGAAACCCTAGTTTCCCCCTTTTCTGCCTCTAACTGATTTTCTGAAGTTTTTGAAGGTTTTTGATGTTTTGTGATTTTTTTGTGTTTTTGATGCAATTAATGAAAGGTACGATTTATGCAATAAATAGAAATAAATTCTATAAAAATTAAATAACTCTGAAAATGGATTGCATATGGACGCCAGTATCTTATTAGATCTTCTCTACTGATTACAATGATACCCAGATACATGCAATGAGCAAAACAATGAATTTTCAATATGAAAAGAACCTGGTATAAACAGCAAATCTGATCAGATAACTGAGTTGTACGGCTGCCAATAAGAAGTTCTCCCTCCGGATGATGATGGCAGATGACTCCAGATACAGGGGCGCCACTCTGGAGAAGTTACCACGCCAAGAAGAGAGGCGTTTCTCTTTGCAAGGAAAAGACGGCTCAACACAGCTGGTACGGCCTGGTACAGTACGGCCTGATGTCAGCAGCTTTAATGATAGGTACGGCCTCCTCAAAATAATGCTTAAGTCTCTGAATATGGTGCGCCCAAGTCAATAGATGATATCTGAATGCAAGAATAAGCTGAAACCTCTGTAAATGAATTAACTCTGAAGTTCTGTAGTTTACTCTGAATGAGAAAACCTCTGCTGGCAATAGATCAAGTGATATTCCACACTCTCTGAATTGCTTTCCGCTGGAGATGGCTCGTTCCCCAAGGAAGTCGAGTTCAAACCCTAAAGTCTGTGCTCAGATCAATATGATCAGTTCTCAAAATTCCATAATCTCATAATGGCTCAGAAACCAAGGCAAATCCACTAATAAGCTGAAAAGTGCGATTTCCTCAAGAATAGGGTTTCATTAAAATATTCACTTTTAATTCTTTTAATTTCTCCATAGTTCTCAGCTGAATATTTTAATATAATTTAAATGTCAAACTGGCCCCTTCTGATGATGGGCGCACCCCTCAAGGCAATCACTTAAGTTATAATGTAAAATTATAACTTTATATTATAAATCATTAAATAATTAATATTTAATCAATACAATTAAATATTAATATTTTCCTCGTTACTCAACTGATTTCTGATCCGTCTGATGCTGACGAACTCTGAAGTGATTCCGGATGTCGCCAAAGCCCTACTGCTAAAAATAGCCCCACACTGCCTGCCAGGAACTGCTAAAAATAGCAATTCTGCAAAAAAACCTCCGAATGAGCCAGAACGAAAGACCACTGATCAATCTCTGCAAACTGAAGCTGAGCCAAGCTCCGAAGTGACCCTCTATCCAAACAATCAGCCTATGAGGGTCGTGTGATAGGCCAATCCTGTCCTCTGAGAGATGTCACTGAGAAGGGGACATGACACATTCACCCATCTCTGGCGGTAAACCGTCCAAAGATTATTAGGTTTGCTGCTCTAAAGCTAAGTAATTGCAGAATATAAAAATGACTGAAATAGTACTACTATTAACAGCCTTACAATGCACAATCTGCAGATTACAAAGTGTTACAAAATGTTAAACCAAAGCAACAACTGTTAGAATGTTGTTCCGACTTATTTGACTTCACAATATTGATAAAACAATGCTTGAACTGAACTTCTGGAAGTCTGATATAAAATCAGCAATTCTAGAAACACCAACCAGCAACACAATAACCCACTAAAAAGCTCATAACTCACTCAAAACCCAACCAAATCACTTAAAACTAGATGCAAACGAGAGCTAGAATGCTGACCATGAAAACCTAACTGAGAAACTACTGACAAACTGTGATATTATTTTTTGGCACACTTCCCAAGACAGCCCAGAATGGTACGGCCAAGGAGAAGGGCGATTTTGAGAAGATAAAATCATACACTCAATAATAAAATCTGAAACTCACCAAAGAGGGGCGCCCTAGGATGAGGAAGCCATATGTAAAGTACCCAGAACCAACAAAAATTCATGCAAAGACTTATGAGCAGATTTCTACTTCAGCCAAACCCTAACCAGCAAATGCAAAACTGACAAAATCTTTGAAATCTTCAACCTTGATGATCTGTCTGCTTGTCTGGATGAAAAGCAGTCTCTGAAGCCTTAGCTAGGTGCTATCTTTCAAGCACGAAACCAAGAGAAATGGCTAGGAGGTATGCATCCCTCGAAGTAACTCTGAAAGTATTTCAGCAGCATAACAATAAGGTAGACAAAAGATAACAAAATGAAGAGCAACTGCCTCCTTATATAGACCCTTTGAGAGAATCTCAAGAAACCTCTAGAAGGTGCGCCCCACTTCAAGACCTTTTTAGGTTTTTGACTTTGACTTGGCTGCTTCCTCAAAAGGGCGTACCTTTTCTTTAGTGATAAAATCACTTTAGAATAAAACATTTTCTTCTCCAAAGGTTGGCGTCCAATTTCTCTTAAGCAATTATTCACTTTAGAAATATTAAAATATTTCCCCATGAGATGACCACCCTCAAAGTCCCCCTTTTTAAAATAACTTAAAGTTATACAGCTAGGCCAAGGGGTTATAACGTTATAATATAACATTATTTTAATTAAAATACTTATCTCTCCAGAAAATGCATCAAAAGGCCAAAACAATATTACCAACTGAATTGCCAGAAGAGGAAAGCCTGCTGAGCTAATGCTGACTGGACCACTGCTAAAAATAGAATTTACTAAAAATAGTAAATTCAAGAAGTTGCTCGGAATGCAATGCATGCGACACCATTGCGAAGCTTTCTGAAAACCCAGAAAGAGTCCGCAATCCAAAATCCCAAACTTCAAGATGTAGCCGTCATAACTTACTAAAAATAGTAAGTTCGGAAAGGTTGCCCGAAGTAGTTGCAAGTCATACCTCTGCGAAGCTCTCTGAAAACCCAGAAGGAAACCAGAATCCAAACATCCAAACTCCAACAAGCAGAACCCTGAATCTTCAAGAGAACCCATCAAACATCCGGAAACCCCAATTCTGCCACTGACTTGCTGATAGCACACTGGGAATAGGCTACCAATCACTGAAAAGTGAAGTGCTAAAAACGGGGACATTACAGTCCGCCCTTCCCAAAATTGCTTGTCCTCAAGCAATACCACCATAACTCCAGAAAAGTTAAAACTAATCCATACCAAAACAAGTATGATCCCAGGTTCCCAAACCCATCTCAGGAAGGACCCACCATGTCGATGCTGCACCACTCTGATCACATCAGTGAAAACATCATGCCAATGTTGCACTACCCTTCCATGTAACTCCAAAGTGTTACCATCCATGTTACCCAAGCTGAAAGATCTTAAAGGACTGAGATCAATATCATGCAACATCTCAAGTCCACGATGCCCCGAATCAACAGTATCAGCCTCACCACTGTCAATCATAATTCTAGGCAAGAAGAAAGATAGGATACTCAACTCAAAATCAACCTCCTCAACATACCTCCACATGGTAAATAACGAAGTCGTGACTGCAAATGTGACATTTTCCAATCTTCTTGCAAGGAGGAAAGCAATCCTTTGCAAGAGCTCAACAAATTCATACTCATGTCTCCACATGGAGCTACTATGTCTCATCTGAATTATATTGCTACCACCATGAAGACTACAAAAAACTCTCATAGTTCCAACCTCATGAATCTCAGAATGATGAATCAAAACATGTGGTAGTTCGCTGTCCTGAACCAACAATGAGAAAGAACTATCAAGGTTAACATCACAAGTCTCCATAAGATGAACCCCGAGAATAGAATTGGTGTGAAGGAACAAATAGTCTTTGTTGTTCAAGGCTAAATTCAGTGAAGAGCAATCTGATTCTAGTACTTCACACAAGAAAAAACAGTAGCACCAAAGAAATTCCCAAGTGTGAGTGTATGAGATGAGCATAGAGTTGCAAGTTAATCCCTCAAAAATGGCAAGAGAACATACTAGAACAATCTCCAATTGAAAACTACCACCACGTTGGCAAGTAGTGAAGGACAATCTCTTCCAAACGAGAGTAACTCCACAAGTAAAGAGGCTGGTCTGCCTCCAATCAGCAAGCTCATGTCCCAAAATCTGCCCTTGTCTTGTCCAAGGACCAACGCCAAGAGCAACCAATTGTTCATCTTTCCAACCCATACTCAAAATTTCTCTCCAATCCATTTGTTGATGAAAAAATGGGGCCATCAAGTGGTTGGTGAAGAGAAGGACAACACCCAAAGGTCTGAAAATTTGATCACTAACCCACAAAAAGGTCCTCTTTCCACAAGCCATAAACTCCATCAACCCAAGTTGAGAATCCCAAGCATGGATACCCAACCGAAAGTGATTTTCAACACACTGAAAATAGAATTCAACACAACCCCAAGTGCTGGTCAAAACCAAGTGCATACTCCTAAAATAGGCATTCCCTCTGATTAACCTCTGAAACCAATCCATGAAAGCTTCAACACCACTGGAGCATGAAACATAAGATGACTTCAAATTCAACTCCCAAAATAGACTAGCATCACTCAACCCAAGGAATGGATTGACAAGAGTGCAAACACCATGTTCTAGTTCATCTTCCATCACAAAAAGAGGATTATCATAAGTTTCCTCAACACCCACTTCAAAGAGAGGATTGTTAAAAACTTGAAAATCATTCCTTATATCTTGCTGCTCCAAATCAGCACATGCAACTTCTGATTTTCTTGAGACACTTTCAAGATCAAACTCCTCTTGAAGACTATCAAGCTCTCCAATCACTTGCTTGATTTCTTCAGCTCTTTGTGCACCCTCTTGCTCCTTGAAAAGTTTGAAGTCAACAAATTGGTCTTCAACCTCCATTAGAGCCAACTGAGTTTCTTTCAACATGTCCTTTGTTGATTCAAGCTCAAGAGTAAGCTCATCAACCTTTCTCTCCTTTTCTTGGAAAGTACCAACGGTCTTCTTCGCAATTTCGAAGGCATAATCTCGATCTTCAATCAAGTGTATGTATGCTGATTTCAATGTCTCCAAAGAGTCTCTGATAAGTTGCAAGTTAGGAAGAGCAACTTCATCCTTAACTCCACTTCGTCTCTCTTCAGACTGAGCCTTCCAATAGAGATCATCAACCAAATTGTGCGTGCGATCAAATAGGGATAGCGCTTGCACTTCTTTTTCAAAAGATACCTTGCATTGATCTTCACACTCATGAACATGTAAAGACGGTGAACTGCTGATAGGCTGCAACTGAAAATCAGAACTTCGTTCCTTGCCTTTGCTGCCCTCATTGCTGCTCCAACATTCTTGTACTTCACCACCAACTAGCAAATAATGCTCATTGTCATAAAAAACATCATACTCCACAAATTCTTCAACCCATTGCTTGCAATCAGCTTCGTGCATTGATAAATCAGATTTGTGTTTAGTAACACCTTCAAACTCTCCATCTTCAAGAGCCATATGGCCCTCTAGCTTTGCTTCCACATCACTGTCACTTTGATCAAACTTGAAGGCAGCCCCAAACTCAAGCATATTGTCACCATTGTTTGCTGATATAGAGTCCTCATCAAGTTCCATTTCATTATCCGGATCAAAGGGAAATTCATCCCATACTGGTTCCTTGTCATCGCTAGATGCCTTCACACCTGGATCCCAAATGGTAAGAAGCTGATTGTTTTGATCAAAAGAAAAGAGCTCTTCGTGCTTCTTTGGGAGTGTTGACTCTTTGAATAGGTCACCACCCAACTCACTTAAACTGATATCTTCATACATACCTCCCTTCAATGGCTTGGTTTTAAAATCAAACCCAAAACCACCCTTGACGCTGTCACTATAATGAAGTAAAGTATCTTTAGTGCTAGCTGTTTGGAAAACTTTATCATCTATATCTTCAATGAACCCATCATCTATAGGTATATTTCTGATCTCATCATGAATAGTCATATGTATGCCAAAAAGGTCTTCTTGATCATTTGTCATAACTTCATCTTGTGAAAACTCTTGAGGAGTTTGGACAGCAACATGAGGGAAATTATCCATTACCAAATCTTCAACAAGAGGAGGTATAAACACATCGGAATCACAATCAACAACATCACTTTGGTAATGGTCATAAGCTGATTCAAAGACACCACCAATATTTCCTTCAACTTGCTCTTCTTCACTTGCTATCGCATGCAAGTCAAGGGGCGTATTATGGGGCTCTTCCACACACTCTTCAATGGTTACGGTATCTTTATCAAACTTACGATCATTTTGAGGTGACATGAGCACCTTGCTTGTGCCATCTTCAATACTAGTTGACTGATTTTTCCCTTCAACTTGCATATTTGTGGGCTGCAAACCACAAACAAGCACTTTTGCTTCTTTCTTGAACCCTTCATCAATGGAATGTTCTTCTTTTTCTTTCATTGTTCTTCTAATGTAATTAACCACACCCAATTTTCCAGGTTTCAAAACCAACACACAATTCAAGTAGGAGTCAAAAGAAACATCGTTCTTAAACTCATTTGTCATATTCTGATATTCCTCATGCAGCATGGAAGCTTCATGTTCACATTGTCTTTTGTACTGTTCGGCATACTCAATGAAATCCCTTGCGGCCAAACTAACCTTTCCTTCCTCAAATGCCATATTCAAATCTGACTTCTCCCAATTCCTGGACCTCAGAAAACGCAACATCTTCAGACCCTCTGAAAGCTAAACTGAACTCAAGTGAAGAATCTGATTTCTCTGTCATTCAACTGTCAACTGAACCTTGATGGGCACAGGATGGCAGGATGCATGGCTCTGATACCACTGTAATGAACCGGACCAATTTTTTTCAATTTATTTCAATGAACACACTAGTGCAAGAAGCACCTGTTAGGGTTAGTCCAAAACAAAACCAGCAGTTCGCAAGTAACTCTTTGCCAAGAATGCGCACTCAATCTCAAGATGAGAAAGATGTTGTCATATGGCAAGAGGGTCGTCAGTACAACTAGAAGGAATTACAATGCTGAAAGTAAACTCTGCACCAAGAATGTGCTTTCAAACCCCAGTAGGGCAAGTAGCGACCATCTGGCGGAGTAACAAAAGTAAATACAATGCTGAAAGAAAGCTCTACCACTTATTCAGTGGGAGCGAATACAATGTAAGAAGTGCAAAGCTTCAATTCCCTTCTTGGCGGAATACCATCCAAGAACTTTAAGTGTGTAGTTCATTCACCCATCTCTGGCGGTAAACCGTCCAAAGATTATTAGGTTTGCTGCTCTAAAGCTAAGTAATTGCAGAATATAAAAATGACTGAAATAGTACTACTATTAACAGCCTTACAATGCACAATCTGCAGATTACAAAGTGTTACAAAATGTTAAACCAAAGCAACAACTGTTAGAATGTTGTTCCGACTTATTTGACTTCACAATATTGATAAAACAATGCTTGAACTGAACTTCTGGAAGTCTGATATAAAATCAGCAATTCTAGAAACACCAACCAGCAACACAATAACCCACTAAAAAACTCATAACTCACTCAAAACCCAACCAAATCACTTAAAACTAGATGCAAACGAGAGCTAGAATGCTGACCATGAAAACCTAACTGAGAAACTACTGACAAACTGTGATATTATTTTTTGGCACACTTCCCAAGACAGCCCAGAATGGTACGGCCAAGGAGAAGGGCGATTTTGAGAAGATAAAATCATACACTCAATAATAAAATCTGAAACTCACCAAAGAGGGGCGCCCTAGGATGAGGAAGCCATATGTAAAGTACCCAGAACCAACAAAAATTCATGCAAAGACTTATGAGCAGATTTCTACTTCAGCCAAACCCTAACCAGCAAATGCAAAACTGACAAAATCTTTGAAATCTTCAACCTTGATGATCTGTCTGCTTGTCTGGATGAAAAGCAGTCTCTGAAGCCTTAGCTAGGTGCTATCTTTCAAGCACGAAACCAAGAGAAATGGCTAGGAGGTATGCATCCCTCGAAGTAACTCTGAAAGTATTTCAGCAGCATAACAATAAGGTAGACAAAAGATAACAAAATGAAGAGCAACTGCCTCCTTATATAGACCCTTTGAGAGAATCTCAAGAAACCTCTAGAAGGTGCGCCCCACTTCAAGACCTTTTTAGGTTTTTGACTTTGACTTGGCTGCTTCCTCAAAAGGGCGTACCTTTTCTTTAGTGATAAAATCACTTTAAAATAAAACATATTCTTCTCCAAAGGTTGGCGTCCAATTTCTCTTAAGCAATTATTCACTTTAGAAATATTAAAATATTTCCCCATGAGATGACCACCCTCAAAGTCCCCCTTTTTAAAATAACTTAAAGTTATACAGCTAGGCCAAGGGGTTATAACGTTATAATATAACATTATTTTAATTAAAATACTTATCTCTCCAGAAAATGCATCAAAAGGCCAAAACAATATTACCAACTGAATTGCCAGAAGAGGAAAGCCTGCTGAGCTAATGCTGACTGGACCACTGCTAAAAATAGAATTTACTAAAAATAGTAAATTCAAGAAGTTGCTCGGAATGCAATGCATGCGACACCATTGCGAAGCTTTCTGAAAACCCAGAAAGAGTCTGCAATCCAAAATCCCAAACTTCAAGATGTAGTCGTCATAACTTACTAAAAATAGTAAGTTCGGAAAGGTTGCCCGAAGTAGTTGCAAGTCATACCTCTGCGAAGCTCTCTGAAAACCCAGAAGGAAACCAGAATCCAAACATCCAAACTCCAACAAGCAGAACCCTGAATCTTCAAGAGAACCCATCAAACATCCGGAAACCCCAATTCTGCCACTGACTTGCTGATAGCACACTGGGAATAGGCTACCAATCACTGAAAAGTGAAGTGCTAAAAACGGGGACATTACATACAATAACCTCCTTGATTCATCCTTATTGGATAGGGCATCCAGATGAAGAAATAAGCTTGTTGGTTACTTCATGTTTTAGTGAAGTCATGAGGATTCTAGCACCATTGATGCCTTATGATGATGAAACCATGAACAAGATTCTTCATAAAATTATAGAAAGTTTCCAAGATCTTGATGAAACCAATAACAGCCAATTTCCTAGAAGAGATGCTATATTAAAAATATTTTCAGATCTTAGGATGTGTATCTTGCTAATAGATTTGAAAATGCAAAATCAGATTTATTACTTGTTTCACTACCTCTTCATATCCACTTGGAGCATACAAGAAGAGAAGGTTATTGTTGTTGTAAAGAATATTCTTGTTCGCACTATTAAAGAGGTTGATGAAATTCCACCAAATGTCCAATCTCTCCTTTTGGATGCATATGAACGTGAATAAAAAGTTTCTCCTATTGCTGATATGCTGATCAATGAATTGTTTAATCAATGTGAGGAGAAATTGAAGCCACTCTTGAAGAAGATAGAGCAATTTGAAGGAAATACTAGTGGTGTCATTAGACCAGCCTTTGACAACTTTCATATTGATGATGTTTATGATGATTCGGATGAGTTCATATCTAATCATGTTGAAGATTTGGTGAGGGATAATTATCTACTTGTTGCTGACCCAACTTCCCAAGAGTTTCCGCAAGAAAAATTTATGGCAAGTGATCAAGAAGACCTTTTTGGAATGCATATGTCTACTCATGATGAGATCAGAAATATACCTTTAGATGATGGGCTCATTGAAGACAAAAATGATAGAGTTTTCCAAACAGCTAGCAATGATGATTCTTTACTCCATTACAGAGTTAGTGATTTGGGTGGTATTGGGTTTGATTATCAAACTAAGCCCGTGGAGGGAGCTACTAATGAAGATATCAGTTTAAGCGAAATGGGGAGTGTTGTGACCTTTTCACACATCGCCCCATTGCAAATGGGGACCCTTTGTTTTTTTTCTTTTTTTTTTGCCTTTTGGTTTTGCCTTGGCGTCTCAACTACTTATCACCAGTCTTTTTTGCAATGAAGAGTTTGAGTTTTGAGCCACCATCCGGAGCCAAGTTGTGATTTTGAGTCAGAATCAATGTCTAAACATCTCAGATAGACTCAGAGGGCCCGAAGGACAAAGAACGACTGTCGTTTCATCCAGTTCCGACAACTCCTACTTTTTCGCGTTTTTTGACCCTCTGGGCCCCTATTTTTTAGGGACTTCATTTTCGCATTTTTTGGCCCATTTCGGACTTCCTATTTTTCAGGGGCTATTTTTGGAAAGTTGCTATTTTTGTCGGGGTTTCCATATTTAGAAAGTGCCTAAATTTTGAAAATCCACTTAGAAGGCCCAAAAAACGAACAGAAAATCACGAAAAATAAATTTTGCTGAAATCTGATTAAGTTTGAAAAATATGAAAAAATCAATGAAAAATCATCAAAAATCAGACTTTCAGATCAGAAAATCACAGAAAACCGATTAAAATCTGGAAAAAATCAGTCAAAAAATTACGAAAATTAATTTTAAAATCTGGAAAAGTTCAGAAAGTCTGATATTCATATAAAAAATGAAATGGCAAAGACCTTGGGAAGTCCGCCACCTTAATAAAGTTTTTTGGAGAAGACCTAGGAAACTCCGCCCATCTTTTAAAAGTCATTTGGGAAAATACTTTATGAAGTCTGCTAGCTGGAAAGTCATTTGGGAAAATACTTTATTAAGTCTGCCAGCTGGAAAGTGATTTGGGAAATGCTTTATGAAGTCCGACCAACTTTTGGAATATTATCTCCAAAGTCCGCCATCTCTTAGGTCTTTGGAAAAAGCTTTAAGAAGCCCGTACCAGCCTTGAAGACATATGGCAAGCCACCCTAGCAAGTCCGCCCTTAGTCAATTGGTAAATGGCAACAAATCTGACAAAGTCCGCCTAAGGTCAAAAAGGAAAATGGCAAGCTAAGTGCTAAAGTCCGCCTTGTCCAAAAGTGAAATGGCCAAACATTTAATGAAGTCCGCCTTGAGCTAGAAAGGAAGTGGCATGAAAGGTAATAAAGTCCGCCATCCAATGGCAAGAGAAGAATGAAAGTCCGCCTTAGGAAATGTTGAGATGGCAAAACATTTAACAAAGTCCGCCCTTAGCAAGAGATGCAATGGCATGAAATTTGATGAAGTCCACCTTGTATGGCAAGATAAAAGCTGAAGTCCGCCTTAGGCAAATGGAGAAGTGGCATGAAATTTAGTGAAGTCCGCCCAAAAGGTGGCAAACTAATAAGGAAGTCCGCGATGCTTAGAGAAGAGTAAGAAAATTAAAATTGTTTTTGGCCTGAGTATGGACGTTGAAAATAAAAAAAATATGCTTGGCCATGAGGAATTTCGCCATACTTGGAGAAGAAGTGAGAAAAGTGTTAAAGAAAATTCTTCTAAGTCCAACACTTATATGTCTAAGAAAATTTGGCCAAACGTTCTAGGAAGATGAAATAAATTTTGCCAGAGACTTTGGACGATTGAAAATTATGGCCAAATAAAATTGGACGGCAAGAAAATTATGGCCAAATAAAATTGGACGGAAGAAGAAAATTATGGCCAAATAAAATTGGACGAGAGAAAACTATGGCCAAATAAAATTGGACGGAAGAAAATTATGGCGAAATAAAATTGGACGAGAGAAAATTATGGCGAAATAAAATTGGACGGCAAGAAAATTATGGCCAATTAAAATTGGACGAAAGAAAATTATGGCAAAATAAATTTGGGAAGAAAATTTGCCTAAGGCAATGGCAAGAACTTCTTGAAGTCTGCCTTACATTTGAAATGGAAGTCTCCAAAGTCCGCCATAAGGAATGGTGAGAATGTCCGGACAAGAGGAAAATCCTACCTTGGCACTTAGAAAAGAGACAAAGCACATGCAAAGTCCGCCATGGAAAAGTGTTCACCAAGCCCAACTTGTAGAGAGAGATTATGGCAAACAGTGAGAAGTCCGATTTTGGGAGACAGAGATGAAGAGTTAAAAATGAAATATGCTCGTGCCAAGATGAAAATGATGAAGAGTATGAAGTTTGCTTTAAATTTGAAACAAAATTCACTTTGATATCAGGAGAGAGTTCAACACGAGGCCAGATTTTAGGAGAGAGAAAATGAAAATCTTCATCCAACATTGGGATTAATGAATAATTTTTGCCATGGCTAAATCTAAAAGATAAAATCAAATAAATTAGCCATTTTGGAGAAAATTAAAAGCTTGAAAATGAAATTAGGAGAGAGAAAATCTAAAGTTATTTATTTTGTTTCTTGCAAGCGGATAACTACACAAGGCGAAGGAGAAAATGGCAAAGAAAGTGTAAAGTCTGACTTGAAGGGAGATGAAAGAAAACTTGGGGAGTCCACCCTTGCACATGGCAAGACCAACAGGAAGTCCGCCAAGAATTTGGCATCATGAAGACAACGGCAAGCACATCGTCAAGTACATCCAACTTACACAAGCCGAATTCAAAGTTGAAGACAAATCGACCGGCAAAGTTTATTTGAGCACGAAAATGGCCAAAATATTGAAGGTATTACAAAGTAGCCAAAATTTGGCTAAGTATGGAAATTCTCCACAGAGGAAGTGCCAATTTCCTCCATTATGGCGAAGGCATAGGGGAGTCCGGAAAGAAAGACTTAATAACTTCAAGTCTAAACAGGTGCTCCAAGGCGAGGTGAGAAGAAGAAGCCAAAGTAATCCAAGTGCAAAGGACAGAATCATCGGCAGGAAAAATATTCTAAGGCAAGAACATGATAAAAGAACAAAGTGACCAAGGAAGACATCCAGCACGCTGAGGTGGCGCCTCGTCATCTTCCAACCAATCAAATTGTTCCAAATCAACATGCAACAAATTTCTATTTTATTTGTTGGTTCATATTTAGCAAAAAGGACAAGTGTCCTCAAATGTAATTTTCTCATTGGTCGAGAAGGAGTTAGTTAGGACAAACCCTAATTAGGGTTTCATTTTGGAATCTCGGCCGTTGATTCCAAATCAATCTTGGCCATTGAACTGTAATTGGGGAGCCTATAAATTGAGCTCAACCCCTCATTTGTAAAGCATGGGAGCATGTTGCAAAACATGTTAAGATAAGTAATTGTTGTAAGACTGCCAAAGTAATAAGTAATGCATGCATTGTTTTGATGGTGATTGCTTCTCTTATTTTGGAGTTGGCATGGTTCTTATCTCTCATCATAGTTTAGATTTTATTTCATGTATGTTAGATGAATGCAAGATTTGATAAGTATTGATTTATGGTGAAACTTTTTGCAATTACTTTCTTTGAATGGATGATTTTCATTCAATGCGTAAAGTTAGCCTGAGCTTATTTTGTGGATGCTTAACTTCTGTCTGGATAATTATTGTTCGATTTGATGGTAGTTATTCACGACGTGAAAATCATAAGCACATTCCCTTGAAGATTGCACCCCCTTTGTGTAGTTGTCGTTGAGCGTGGCGAAGCAAAGCGTGGTTATTGGTTCCACCAAGTCAATACCGTCTCTTGAATTCTTAGGAGTAGATTAGAACTTCTAAACCCTTATCTCCTTTTCCAATTTATTTAATCCAAGACCCAAGCAATAGAGCTTCATTGTTTAGACCTTCATTGTGAATTGAACAAGCCCAGCGTAAGTCCCCTTGTCATAACCAGCAAATCACATCAAACCACAGAGCTCATCCACACCTAACTGAAACATTGGAATTGCCGTATGATCTTACTTGCAATCTTAGCATACGAGGTAGTTTTTCAAGAGGGGATAGAGCGTCTTTGACACTTTATTCTAGAATGTTTGTTGTGTCATAAAACACGCATCAACATAGAATTGGCGCTAGAAGGAGGGCATGATCTCTAGGTTGTTTATTTTCACAAGTGGAAGAAATTCAGCTGGAAGGAACCAGTACGAACTTTGAAATGCCAAATCAGAGATATGTTAGATCTCTTTTGTGTCAAAAAATCCAAAAAAAGTAAAAAATATCAGAAATGGAAAATCCAAAAGGAGATTTCTCAATGGATGGGCATCCATTCCATATTTCTTGCTCTCAAGACAGTCTCATGAATATTGCTCAGATCCAAGAAAAATTGAATGCACAGTTGCACCCCAGGAATTTGTCCAAGTTTGCTTTGTCAGGGAGATGTCGAATTCATGAGACATCCAAGCATGAAGAAATCAATTGCTTGACATTCCTCTCAAGGATAGAGCTTGTTCTCCAAGGGAAAATTTTCTTTTGGGATGTTCCCAAGACAGGAGTGTTGGATGTAGAACCTGATGATTATAGCATTCCAAAAGTTATGTATGAGGCCTTCACAAGGTTCATACTTAGAATGGAAGGTCAGATAAAACTAGGTAATGTTCAGTTGAAAGGTGTCTTGCTCCCTCGTTGGTGTCGGATTCACAACGCACCTCATTCAGAGTTCACTTGCTTATCATGCGAAGAAGCTATCAACTATGCCAGATGTCGCCTCAGATTACCAGAGCTACCATATGGATGCTTCAAGAACAAAAGATGGATTGAATATGTTGAATGAACATTTTTAGCACCAAATGAAGGATGTACTTCAATATCATCTAACAACAGGGAGAATAAGTCACAACAAGATAATGAGATTGAGCCTAAAGATGAAGTGGAGGAGGATTGTTCCTTCATCACATTGGAACAAGAGGCCATTCAAGTAAAGATCAAAGAAGCAATGGAATACATCCAAGCAAGAGGAACCACCAAAGGCAACTGTCAGCATACAGAAGTGGATGAATATGAAGAATTGCAAATTATTGAAGATCATCAAGAACCAGAAACGAAGGACTTAGCTCAAAGTAGAGACGACGTGACAAATTTCCAACGTTCATTCATCCAAGGAGGGGAACACGAAGAAGGAAGTAATTCCAGTGCGCTTCAAGAAGGAATGGTCCTTGATGAAAAAACTCAATCATGCATGGACAAGATAGAAGAAATGGTTAGCGGCTTGGGGCAGGATCATATGTTTGACGATCAATGAGCTACCAAGATGGAAGCAGAATATGAAATACATTTCGCGTCAACGCTTGATCCATTGTTCACAATCATGGAGGAATTGCTTGATGAAATTGAAACAAATGGAAGGCTACATGAAGAACAATTCAGGTTGGGGCTTGATCCATTGTTAGGGATTCAAAAGCAGCCAGCACATGAAATGATCCAGGTTTCCAAATATCCTCTTGAATCGAATTCCCGCCCCACTCCACCCAGTTTGGTTTGTGATGTTGATCTACATATTTTAGATGCAAGTGGTATGGTTCACCATCAACTTCGACCTCCTGATGAAGCAATGGATGACGAGCAAGAAGTCATGTTTGCGGATGAAGACCGCCAGGTTGTATCTTTCCCTACTATTGCTTGCAAGGAATATCATTTTGATTATGGAGACTTAGGAAAGAAAACTTGTTTGTGGATTAATCATGGTCCGGATGAGTTGCCCCAGTTACTAATCTTTCCCAAAGTTTTGCTCAAGTTTCAGAATTGTCCTTTGAAAGAATACTTTTCCAAGTTTAAAGATAAGTTTGCAAAACTTCGCACTGTGACCGTTGCTTTGTTGTTACTGCACATCCTGAGAAATCATGTTAGGAGTTGTAAATACATAGGTCTTTTGATTGTTGTTCGCTTAATTTTTTTTGTTTTTGTTAAGATTAGGGTTTTCTTTCTGCTTTGTTTGCTTTGGATTAGTTGTTTCGTTTTCTTAGTTTAGTTTGCTTTCCTGTTTTGTCTTCTTTCCATAAGTGGGCTCCCATTTGTGAAGGGTGTTGTATCTTAAGAACTCTAGCGTCTGTGCTAAATTATGTTCGGTCCATTTCCGGGATAAATATGTGGATAATCTTCGAATCCTGGATTAATTGTTCCTAAAGTATCTTAAGGTTAGGGTTAGTACTTGACTGGAAAGGAAGTCATCTATTGTGTCTTGACACTAAGTCTTACAGTTATTATATCTTGCACACTTAACAAATGCTCTAAGTCATTATGGTCTCCTAGGTGAAGTCATGGCTAAGCAAATCAAAAGTCTTGCTTCAACGCCACTATAATGCTCAAACCCGTGTGAGCTTCATTGCTTATAGGCCAAACTGTGGAAAAATGTCAAAAGAAAAGAAATAAAAATGAAAAAATCAAAGCATTTGGCTTTTGGGTGTGCGGACATCTCTACAGGTGTACCAAAGAATCAAAACAAAAGAAATAAATCGCCGGAAGTAGAGCAATCTCCGTGAGATTATAGCGATAACCTTGTCGGGGCTATAGACGCTTGCTGGCAGCAAGGCTCTATCCAAGATGCTTTTGGAGTTAAGACAAAATACACAAGCAACCATGATGGAACCAAAGAGTCAAAATGGTCTTATGAGACAGGAATAAACGCATTTGCACAAACTTGTAACTGTAGGATAAAGGGTCTTGATACAATTTAGGATTCCTCTTTCCTTTTCAGTACTCTTCTTCGCCAAAGGGTAAGTTAGTTAGAATTAATCTAAGATTCTGGGTTTGAAGGGGGGTTCTATCTTTGAAATGTTCAGGAACATTTATTCAGGTTGGCGCTAGATGTTGTGACCTTTTCAAACATCGACCCATTGCAAATGGGGACCCTTTGTTTTTTTTCTTTTTTTTGCTTTTTGGTTTCGCCTTGGCGTCGCAACTGCTTATCACCAGTCTTTTTTGCAATGAAGAGTTTGAGTTTTGAGCCACCATCCGGAGCCAAGTTGTGATTTTGAGTCAGAATCAATGTCTAAACATCTCAGACAGACTCAGAGGGCCCGAAGGATGAAGAACGACTGTCGTTTCATCCAGTTCCGACAACTCCTACTTTTTCACGTTTTTTGACACTCTGGGCCCCTATTTTTTAGGGACTTCATTTTCGCGTTTTTTGGCCCATTTCGGACTTCCTATTTTTCAGGGGCTATTTTTGGAAAGTTGCTATTTTTGTCGGGATTTCCATATTTAGAAAGTGCCTAAATTTTGAAAATTCACTTAGAAGGCCCAAAAAACGAACAGAAAATCACGAAAAATCAATTTTGGTGAAATATGATTAAGTTTGAAAATTTTGAAAAAATCAATGAAAAATTATCAAAAATCAGACTTCCAGATCAGAAAATCACAGAAAACCGATTAAAATCTGGAAAAAATCAGTCAAAAAATCACGAAAATTAATTTTAAAATCTGGAAAAGTTCAAAAAGTCTGATATTCATATAAAAAATGAAATGGCAAAGACCTTGGGAAGTCCGCCACCTTAATAAAGTTTTTTGGAGAAGACTTAGGAAACTCCGCCCATCTTTCAAAAGTCATTTGGGAAAATACTTTATGAAGTCTGCCAGCTGGAAAGTCATTTGGGAAAATACTTTATTAAGTCTGCCAGCTGGAAAGTGATTTGGGAAATGCTTTATGAAGTCCGACCAACTTTTGGAATATTATCTCCAAAGTCCGCCATCTCTTAGGTCTTTGGAAAAAGCTTTAAGAAGCCCGTACCAGCCTTGAAGACATATGGCAAGCCACCCTAGCAAGTCCGCCCTTAGTCAATTGGTAAATGGCAACAAATCTGACAAAGTCCGCCTCAGGTCAAAAAGGAAAATGGCAAGCTAAGTGCCAAAGTCCGCCTCAGGTCAAAAAGGAAAATGGCAAGCTAAGTGCTAAAGTCCGCCTTGTCCAAAAGTGAAATGGCCAAACATTTAATGAAGTCCGCCTTGAGCTAGAAAGGAAGTGGCATGAAAGGTAATAAAGTCCACCATTCAATGGCAAGAGAAGAATGAAAGTCCGCCTTAGGAAATGTTGAGATGGCAAAACATTTAACAAAGTCCGCCCTTAGCAAGAGATGCAATGGCATGAAATTTGATGAAGCCCACCTTGTATGGCAAGATAAAAGCTGAAGTCTGCCTTAGGCAAATGGAGAAGCGGCATGAAATTTAGTGAAGTCTGCCCAAAATGTGGCAAACTAATAAGGAAGTCCGCGATGCTTAGAGAAGAGTAAGAAAATTAAAATTGTTTTTGGCCTGAGTATGGACGTTGAAAATAAAAAAAATATTCTTGGCCATGAGGAATTTCGCCATACTTGGAGAAGAAGTGAGAAAAGTGTTAAAGAAAATTCTTCTAAGTCCAACACTTATATGTCTAAGAAAATTTGGCCAAACGTTCTAGGAAGATGAAATAAATTTTGCCAGAGACTTTGGACAATTGAAAATTATGGCCAAATAAAATTGGACGGCAAGAAAATTATGGCCAAATAAAATTGGATGAAAGAAAGTTATGGCAAAATAAATTTGGGAAGAAAATTTGCCTAAGGCAATGGCAAGAACTTCTTGAAGTCTGCCTTACATTTGAAATGGAAGTCTCCAAAGTCCGCCATAAGGAATTGTGAGAATGTCCGGACAAGAGGAAAATCCTACATTGGCACTTAGAAAAGAGACAAAGCACATGCAAAGTCCGCCATGGAAAAGTGTTCACCAAGCCCAACTTGTAGAGAGAGAGTATGGCAAACAGTGAGAAGTCCGATTTTGGGAGACAGAGTTGAAGAGTTAAAAATGAAATATGCTCGTGCCAAGATGAAAATGACGAAGAGTATGGAGTTTGCTTTAAATTCAAAACAAAATTCACTTTGATATCAGGAGAGAGTTCAACACGAGGCCAGATTTCAGGAGAGAGAAAATGAAAATCTTCATCCAACATTGGGATTAATGAATAATTTTTGCCACGGCTAAATCTAAAAGATAAAATCAAATAAATTATCCATTTTGGAGAAAATTAAAAGCTTGAAAATGAAATTAGGAGAGAGAAAATCTAAAGTTATTTATTTTGTTTCTTGCAGACGGATGACTACACAAGGCAAAGGAGAAAATGGCAGAGAAAGTGTACAGTCTGACTTGAAGGGAGATGAAAGAAAACTTGGGGAGTCCACCCTTGCACATGGCAAGACCAACAGGAAGTCCTCCAAGAATTTGGCATCATGAAGACAACGACAAGCACATCGTCAAGTACATCCAACTTACACAAGCCAAATTCAAAGTTGAAGACAAATCGACTGGCGAAGTTTATTTGAGCACGAAAATGGCCAAAATCTTGAAGGTATTACAAAGTAGCCAAAATTTGGCTAAGTATGGAAATTCTCCACAGAGGAAGTGCCAATTTCCTCCATTATGGCGAAGGCATAGGGGAGTCCGGAAAGAAAGCAACTAATAACTCTAAGTCTAAACAAAAAGTCTCCAAGGCGCAGGCGAAGAAGAAGCCAAAGTAATCCAAGTGCAAAGGATGCATCCATTTCCAGAGGAAAATATTCTAAGGCAAGAACATGGAAAAAGAACAAAGTGACTAAGGAAGACATCCAACACGTTGAGGTGGCGCCTCGTCATCTTCCAACCAATCAAATTGTTCCAAATCAACATGCAACAACTTTCTATTTTATTTGTTGGTTCATATTTAGCAAAAAGGACAAGTGTCCTCGAATGTAATTTTCTCATTGGTCGAGAAGGAGTTAGTTAGGACAAAACCTAATTAGGGTTTCATTTTGTAATCTCGGCCGTTGATTCCAAATCAATCTTGGCCATTGAACTGTAATTGGGGAGCCTATAAATTGAGCTCAACCCCTCATTTGTAAAGCATGGGAGCATGTTGCAAAACATGTTAAGATAAGTAATTGTTGTAAGACTGCCAAAGTAATAAGTAATGCTTGCATTGTTTTGATGGTGATTGCTTCTCTTATTTTGGAGTTGGCATCGTTCTTATCCCTCATCATAGTTTAGATTTTATTTCATGTATGTTAGATGAATGCAAGATTTGATAAGTATTGATTTATGGTGAAACTTTTTGCTCATACTTTCTTTGAATGGATGATTTTCATTCAATGCGTAAAGTTAGCCTGAGCTTATTTTGTGGATGCTTAACTTTTGTCTGGATAATTATTGTTCGATTTGGGTAGTTATTCACGACGTGAAAATCATAAGCACATTCCCTTGAAGATTGCACCCCCTTTGTGTAGTTGTCGTTGAGCGTGGCGAAGCAAAGCGCGGTTATTGGTTCCACCAAGTCAATACCGTCTCTTGAATTCTTAGGAGTAGATTAGAACTTCTAAACCCTTATCTCCTTTTCCAGTTTATTTGATCCAAGACCCAAGCAATAGAGCTTCATTGTTTAGACCTTCAGTGTGAATTGAACAAGCCTAGCATAAGTCCCCTTGTCATAACCAGCAAATCACATCAAACCACAGAGCTCATCCACACCTAACTGAAACATTGGAATTGCCGTATGATCTTACTTGCAATCTTAGCATACGAGGTAGTTTTTCAAGAGGGGATAGAGCGTCTTTGACACTTTATTCTAGAATGTTTGTTGTGTCATAAAACACGCATCAACAGGGAGTGACTCATTCAAAGAGTCAACACTTCAAGAGGAGCACAATGAGCACTTTCCTATTGATCATCACAATCAACCCTTTAGCATTTGGGATCCGGGTGTGATGGTATCAAGGCATGATAAAGAACCTATGTGGGATGAATTTCCCTTTGATCCTGATGAAGATCAAAAATCAGATTGCAATGGAAGCTATGAGGTGGCCTTTAGAAGGGAAGTTGTCTTTGATGAAGAAAGTTGCCTGGCAAAGCTCCATGATGATCCCTTTGCGTTGGTTGCAACCACTAAGGAGGAGTATGCTACTACCAAAACTTTCAGAACTGCGTTCAATGATGATTCATTGATCAAGTGGGAGGCTGCCATATCCTTTGAGCAAGGAGATAGTGATGAGGAAGAAAAGCTAGATGACCATATGGCTCTTATAGATGGAAAGTTTAAAGAGGTTCTTAAATACAAATCTGATTTACCTATTCTTGAAGCTGGTTGTAAGCAAAGGCTTGAAGAATTAGAAGAACCTGATCCTCTTTATGATATTGAGCAATTTCAATTAGTGGGTGGTGAAGAAAAGGAGTCTTGGAGCAGCTATGAGGGCAGCAAAGACAAGAAACAAAGTTCTGATTTTCAGTTGCAGCCTATCAGTAGTTCACCATCTTTGCATGTTCATGTGTGGGAAAATCAATGCAAGGTATTGTTTGAAAAGGAAGTGCAAGCTCTATCCCTATTTGATCGCACACATAGCTTGATTGAAGAACTCTACTGGAAGGCTCAGATTGAAGAGAGACGAAGAGGATTTAAAGATGAAGTTGCTCTCCCTAATCTGCAACTTATCAAAGACTGCTTGGAGACATTGAAGTCAGAGTGCATACACTTGATTGAAGATCGCGATTATGCCTTCGAGATCGCAAAAAAGACCATTGGTGCTTTCTAAGAAAAGGAGAGGAAGGTTGATGAGCTTACTCTTGAGCTTGAATCAACAAAGAACATATCAAAAAATACTCAATTGGCTCTAATGGAGGTAGAAGATCAACTTGTTGATTTCAAAATTTTTTGGGAGCAAGAAAATGAACAAAGAGTAGAAGAAATCAAGCAAGTAATTGGTGAGCTTGATAGTCTTCGAGAGGAGTTTGATCTTCAAAATTTCACAAGAAAATCATTAGTTGCTAGTGCAAAATTGGAACAACAAGTTGAGCTTGAACATGAGAAGGAAAAAGTTTTTCAAATTATGGATAAGCCTCTCTTTGAAGTAAGTGTCGAGACAATTTATGATATTCCACTCTTTGGAATGGAAGAAGAAACAAGGGACAATAGCAAGGAATGGGACCTTGATGAAAATTCCAAACACAATACAAAATGTGGCTTTCAAGCAAATCTCGAGGGTGAGCCGATCCTTGCAAGTGATAATGTAATGTCCCCTTCTCAATTGTGATTGATTCAGTTGACCGTTAGCCTATTCCAGAGACCCGTAGGCTACTTGGAGGGTGAAATTAGGGTTTCCTATTTTTGAGGAGGTGGTTGCTTTAAGTTTGAAAATTGGATTGCGGATTCTTTCTAGGTTTTCAGAGAGCTTCGCAGTGGTATGGACCGTTTGGTGTTCTAAGCAACTTCATGAATTTACTATTTTTACTAAATTCTATTTTTGGCAATGGACTAGTTGGTTTCTGTTCAGTTGGTTGTCTTCTTCAGGCGATTCAGTTGGTATTGATGTTTCTGGCTTTTTGAGGCATTTTTATGGAGAGATAAGTTATTTTCATATTATAATGATATATTTAATATTATAACCCCTTGGCCTAGCATTATAACTTTATGTTGTTTTAAAAGGGGGGACATTATGGGTGAATGCCTAATCAGGAGAAGTTTAAATATTTCAAAGGTTCAAAAATGCTAAGGGAGAATTGGACGCCAACCTTGAAGGGAAGATTATTTTAAAGAAAAAAGTTAATGTTATTGCTTCTTGAAGTGGACGCCACCTTGGAGGAAATAAGTCAACTCAAATTTGAATTCCCTTGACTTCTGTTTTTGGCGCACTTTCTAGAGACTTCTAGAGATGCTCTTCAAGTTTATAAAAGGACGCCTCTTCCCTTCATTTGGACATCTCATATTTTTCAGTAAAGTTATGCTACCGAAATGGTGACAGATTTGCTTCGAGGAAAGCACACCTCCTAGCTTGGCTCATCTTCTTGCTTGAAAGATAGCAACTAGTTGAGAGGTACATTGTAGTTGAGATTGTTTCAGCATTGCATTTGAGTTCCTAGTATCTTAGTTCAGTTTCTTTGCATTTTAGTCATTTTCTGGAGTTGCTGAATATCATAGTTGATTGTAAGAATTGCTCATATCTCATGAAATAAAAATATTATTGTTCTAGGCATTGCATAAATCCTTTTCTCTATGTGGGGCGACCATTCTTGCAAAGTTGTGGATTTTTTGATGTAGATTTGGATTTTTCAAAGCAAAATCGCCCTTGCTACTGGGCCGTACCTTTTGGGAGAGCTTTGGTTTTCGTGCAAAAATAAATAAAGGCATTTTGGGAAGGTTTCAATGTCTTAACTTGGGCACCATCATCCTTAGAGCATTTTGCATTTGATATCTCATCATTTGAGTGAGTTATGAGTTAGATATATGCATTTAGGTGAGTCATGCAGTTGTTGGTTGCTTGTAGAAACCCTAGTTTCCCCTGATACTGATTCTGACTGAGTTTTTAGGTTTTTCTGACGTTTTTGGTTTTTTTGCAATTTTTGGGTTTTTGAGCAATAAATGAAATGGTACGACTTTTTGCAAATAATTGAAATAAATTCAATGAAAATTAAATAACTCTGATATTGATGGAAATAGAGTGCCAGTATATTTATTCTGATCTTTTGAAATGATTACAAAATACCCAGATGCATGCAAGCAAGAAATGATGGAATTTATTAAGAACCTAGCAAATCTGATTTGCAATAAATGCACTGCTGTAACTGGTACGGCTGAATAATAAATTGATTTCTCCTCCCGTCTGGTGCTTCAGAATAGATCTCCAATGATAGGCGCCTCCAGAAATGATGAAAGATGATCTCAAGGCAAGGCGTTTTCTCCAGAACCCAAGGACGGCTCCTTCCAAGATGGTACGGCCTGAAAACAGAATGGTACGGCCTGGTACAGGTACGGCCTGATCAGCAACAGCATTAAATGATAGTACGGCTCCTTTACCAATCTCCAGATCTCAGTTAAATAGGCACTTTGATGTTTTGATATCTTCTGACTGTAACCCTCAGCAAAATCCTCTGAAATAAGAATGCTAAATGAAGTCCAATGATTTCCTTTGACTGAAGAAACCTCTCAGCTGCAATAAATTAGGTGTTATTTCACACCCTCTAAACTGCTTCCAGTGGAGATGGCTCGTTCTCCAAGGAATTCGAGTTTCAAACCCTAAGGTTCTGTGCTCAGACAAAACTTGACCAGTTTCAATATCAATAATCTCATAATCGCACAATTCCCAAGGCAAATGCACTATAAGGCTGAAAAGTGCGATTTCCTTAAAAATAGGGTTTTAATTAATATTTGACTTTTTAATTCTTTTAATTCTCCATAGTCCTCAGCCAAATATTTTAATATAATTTTAAATGCCAAATTGGCC
>VDFB02339874.1:0-40889 GCA_007258455.2 Sequoia sempervirens
TAAGTTTTTTTTTTTTTCCTGTTTTCTGATCATTCTGGTCTAAAAACTTGAATGCACATAGATATTAATAAATATTGAAGCCAATTTGATAGCTACCTGTCTCATGAATCTTTGTAGTTGGTTTTGTTAGTTCATCCAAACAAGACTGTGTGTTGTGCCATTGAAGGTTGCATGCAAAACCTACTCGATATCCAAACTAAAACCCCTCTCTTTAAAAGCTCGCATCGTTTTATATGTAGCTATGAATAATTCTGGTGAAGTATAAAGTGGTTTCCTTTGATTTGGTTAATTTTTTGGGGCATGAGTAGAGAATAACCAAGAGAAATTTTAATTTTAAGTATTTTTTATGTTTTCTTTTAGAATAGATGTTAAATTCTAGAAAATGTTTCAAAAAATGGATGAATGAATGGAAATTTATTAAAAAAAATCATTTCATATGAAATTGTTGAATGCTTAAAGCTAAATCTACTTAAGTGATAATAAGTTTGTTGATGTTCATGAAATATTATTTCAAATCTTTTGATTTCATGATATTATTTTGTGATCTAATTGAAATCCAGTGGCTAATACATATGATTTCAAACAACCACATTCCCTTTTTGATTAACAACAATATCACATCATACCCTAAAGTGAACCTAGTACTATCAAGAATTGACTACCAGAGACTTGGGATTGAATTAATCCTACCTTTGTCCTATAATATGGATCCCTTGGGTTTGTCTTTGGTTACGTCTTTCAATAAGGATAGGCTCTTTGTTCTTTGTCTATGAAGAATTTATTTTCCCTGTTGCTACAAGTGACATCACCATCAACAGGAACTGGTGCTAGGAAGGTGTATTTTGAATTTTGTATTAGTCCTAATTTTAAGGGAGAAAGCTTGTAAATGAATCTTGAGTGCAAGGTTGTGTTTTAATATGGATGTTGAGAAACTTTGGAAAATTTTTAACCAAATAGTACATCCTTTGAGTTTCCTCACCTTTGGTAGAGTCACCGAGTGTAGAATTCATGATACAACTAATAATGGTGAACTTGATTGTGATTTTTTTTAACTAGGGTAAGTTTGGCCATGTGTAAAGTGATTCCATTAACACAAGAAGTTCTAACTACTAGAAGAAAGTAACTATTCACAAGAAATGTGTGTAACCCTAGTGGAATTGAAAATATTAAAAAATCATTTGATACATCAAGACAATTTGATAACTGCAATTATTATAAAGAAAATACCAACATTTTGAAGGAAAACAAGTGAAAATGTTGAGATTTAGAGACATTGCATCATAAATGAGGAAATGATATTGATAAGTCATTATTCTCCTTATATGTGGAAAACACAAATGAAGAGAAGGAGTAGGAAATGGTATGTTCAGGATCATCATGGAAAAAACAACCCCTTAAGTGGTGAAAAATTCAGAAAAATTTAGAGTTAGGGAACTTGATGTAAAAATTGAATAAGTTATCTATTTTATTTTAAAAATATGTAAGAATAGAATCTATAGAAAATTGAATGTAGTTTCTAGACTACTAGGTTTATTTATATATAAAAAAAAACTATTTGGTGAAAATTTGAAATTTCAATCCAATAGTACTTCAATTTTAGGGAAAAAATAAGAAGTAGGTGTTTTTTCTGACCACCCTAACCACAATAAAATGATAATATTTTTTATAATATTTCAGATATAAGTAGACTCATGTCCCAATGTGATGCATATTTTTTTATAATTTTTTTCCATGTGAATAATTAATTATGAATTTTTTATTACAAATATTAAGAAATATAAAAACTCGTATGTCTTACCACCTCAACTTGGTCAAAACTTCATGAAATTCACTTTTTTTTAATCCTATAGTATTTGAAGCATAGAATGTGACTCATGTTTCAGATTCAAAAAATGTGATACCATTTGAAAGCTATAGATATTTTTCAATCAGCCTATCAATCAGGACTTTAGTCATAATTCAAATAGAAAATTAATAATAATTATTTATTAAATTCAAAGTAAAGCATAATTTATATTGGTGGAAAGATGAGAATCTCCTTTAAAAACCCTTTTTGTTTCATCAATTTTGGGTAAAAAAAGGTCGTCAACCACATAACCTACACATACCCATCATAATACCACTATTTGGCCCATCATGATCCTACACATACTCGAAAATTGAGTGGGAGATGCATGTATTTTGCTCCAAGTTGAAAATTCACAAGTTAAAATAGTTAAATTTCCTGATTTTATGCAAGGTACAAAGTATCAAACTTTTACTCTTTCTCTCTGATAATAATATAAATTGTGATATATCTTGGTCTAACAAAGTGCAAAGTGAAGATAGGACCAAAGACATGAAGATTTTTGGACGAGAAAGTCAAGAAATGAATAGAGTATAAAGACAAACCATGAACCAGGACTGAAAGAAGGTAGAATATGGTCGCATTAGACAAAGTGTGTGCAATTGACATTTAATGAGGTCATTTTCATACATATGAGCCAAGTAATTGGTAAGTACACCTTTGAATTTATCATTATTAAACGTAAAAAATTTAGAGGAATTCATTGGTAAAGTAGAGTTGAAATTTTTCTAAATAAATTTAAGGATAAACCTAATGTAATTCATACCAAGACAACAATGGAAATAGTCATTGAAATTAAAACAAGTTGTTTTGTTAGTATTAGTCTCTTGTTAGATTAGAAGTTTGGTTAGTTAGGGTTAGTTTTATTTTTGTAGGGTCTTTTTTGTTTTTCTTTTCTTTCTTTGTTTCTTTGTTTTTCTTTCCTTTTCATTTGGCCTTTGCTTTAGCAAATTTTGCTTAACTTATCTTACACATGAGAGTTGATCCAAACATTTGTAAAATTATGCTATGAAATGAAAATGATTAAACCATGAATAGTATGTACATGCTTTAAGATGTACTAAAAAGATATATTTATGTGTGTGTGTGTGTGTATAACATATATATAGAAGTATCAAAATTCTTGCTTCAAAAGATTAGAAAAGTCAAAAGGAGTAAGTCGAGCTATAGGTAGTACTAGTCATTCAGTCAATATGGGATGCCTCATCTATCAAGGCCAAATACCCTATGCAGGTGACTTCCTAGTGAACTTCAAATTCATTAATATGGATGTCAGTGAGGAAAGTCTACAATGGAACCGCTTCCCCATGTTCCAGGAATTGAGGAATATCATCCATGGAAGGCATTTTGATGGTCGGGTGCGCAATAGACAAAATATTATCTAGATTCTCCAAATATTCAATGCTTACTATCAAATTGGTAGCTAAGAAAACATCTTCTATAGGAAGCCCAATATCCATAAGTGATGTTACAAAATGAGAAGCCAAGTCAGAGTAAAAGCAGAAGTTGTGGTTGGATTCTACATACTTTTCCCCAAGAACTAAGCACAAATTTGGTACAGTAAAACATGAAGTTTGAAAGAAGAAAACCTTTTCAAGACTTTGCAATGTGATACTTCCCAAGAAAATTTTTTGGTGATGAGAGCATGTCAGGAAAATTGGAGTATCCATAGCCTAGAATCAAGGAAGAATTAGCAGAGCAAGAAATGCAAAATAACAAGAAATCTAAGCATAAGAGTGAAGAATTAGAGAAGAAGTGCATAATTTATAGAAATTCATGAGGAAGTTGCGATATATAGTTGCCTCAAGTGAAGTATTGGAAATTTTAAGCAAGGTGGCAACTAGATAATTATCTTTAGAGTGAAATGTTAAATCAAATTAATTCTTTACATAGAGTTGGTGATAAATTGCTTCAAATTTGAGTAGTACGAAGATTGAAAATCAAGCAAGTTGAAGATTTTGAAGTTAATAGTGGTCATTTCATGTATTTTTCTTAAGTTTTATTAATTATGGAGGTGCTTATGTGTGTAGAGTAGATAGGAAAATGAAGCTAGTAAGGCAACACATGTCATCACCTAAGTAATTTAAAAGAAGTAAGATGTGCGAAGTAAGGCATGCAAATTTGTTACAGAATAATGTGATCATGTTTCAATGTCATCATGACATTCCCAATTCATTAATGTGGTGTAGTGCCATAAAATCAGAAGTGGTATTTGATTATTTAGAGATTTCCATAGAATTTTAATCGGAAGGGTGGTAATGAATGGTTCTAAATTTAGATTTAGATTTGGTGATTAAATTTTTTGTTGCTAAATTTTAATTTATGCATATTTTCTAATATATAGTGAGTTACAGTTAGCTAGGATTTGGCATAAAGTGGTGAAATTTAGCTAGAAATATGCACCAATAGGGAATTATTAAATGAATTTTTGGGAAGAAGTGAATTGATGAAGGGATTTGCATTAAATAAAAAATCAAAAGGTGACCTTCTCTACCACTGTAATTCCCAGTAGATAATAGTGGGATTCATTTCCTGCAAGTTGAAAATGAGCTATTATTGAAATATCAAAAGATAAAAATGAGCTATCATTGTAATATCTAAAAAAAATCAACTCTTTATGGTATCCAAATATCTCTACTAGGGCTATAGATGCCTAGCTAGCAGTAGAGCTATGTTTGGGGGGGATTACAGAGATAACCTTGTTGGGCACTATGGATGCTTGAATGGTAGCAAGGCTCTATCCCTGGTTGGCTTTGGAGGATTATCATATTATGTAGTTCAATGTCAGTGAACTGATTCCTTTCACTGAATTCCAAAACTTGGAATTAATCAAAGCACACACAGATGTTTCTAGTGGAGTTTTATTTTTTTATGCTAGAATCTAGGTAAATGTAAAAGTTATTGTTTTAAAATATGCATAAATTATAATTTACGACTGGTGATTTAATTTCAAGTTTTTGTTTAAATTTTGTTTTATTGGTTGCAAGTTGTTGTGTGATCTCACAACACACCCCAAAACTATAAGACTTGGGGGGTATGTGTAGGATCATGATGGGCCAAAAAGTGGCCATATGATGGGTATGTTTAGGGTATGTGGTGACTTTTTTTGTAACCAGAATTGATGAAACAAAAAGGGTTTTATAGGAGATATTCAACTTTCCACCAATACAAATTATACTTTACTTTGAATTTAATAAATAATTATTATTCATTTTCTATTTGAATTACGACTAAAGTCCTGATTAATAGGCTCATTGAAAACCATCTATAGCTTTCAAACGGTATCACATATTTTGAATCTAAAACATGAGTCACATTCTATACTTCACATACTATAGGATTAAAAAAAAATTGAATTTCATGAAGTTTTGACCAAGTTAAGGTGGTCAGACATACGAGTTTTTATAATTTTTAAAAGTTGTAATAAAAAATTCATAATTAATTATTTTTTCACATACTTCTTATTTTTTCATTGACATTTAAGTACTCCTACATTGAAATTTCAAAATTTCACCAAATGGATTTTTTTTTCTTAAAATAAACCTAGTAGTTTAGAAACTACATTCAATTTTCTACAGATTCTATTCTTACATAGTTTTGAAATAATATAGATAACTTATTCAAATTTTTACGTCAAGTTGCCTAACTCTGATTTTTTTGAATTTTTCACCACTTAAGGGCTTGTTTTTTCCATGATGATCTTGCACATACCTGAGTGACCCAAGTGAAAAATTTAACTCTTATGGTAGGAGCTAGCAAGTTAAAAAGATCACTGAAAGTAAAGAGCAAGGAGAAATATTTAATACAAGGGTACTTCATAATGTAGTGTTCCAGGTACTAGATATTGGGAACCAGAAATGTTTGAAAATTCAAAAAGGTAACACAATTATGGCCAGAATGTAAGTTTCGGTAAAATTGAAGTTCAGGGGAAAGTTCATGGGTAAAGCTGAATACCAGGTACTGGGTACCGGGTAGTGATGTAAAGTGAAGTTTTGAAATCTTATGGTTATCTAATAAGTCCAATAGTCCAGTAGTTTGATATATACAAGATAGTCATGCAAGAATTTATGATATGCTTGAAATCATGTTATTTATGAGAAATTAATGTGATAACATTTAAATAATGGTTTAATTTAAATGATATGTTTATAAATGTTTTATTTCAAATAGATTTAATGAGTGGAATTTGTGATTGTAGGAGATGCAGAGTTCGGGTATGGAGGGTTAGGAAAATAAAATTTGTAGACATATCTGATGGTGCTACTAGGTTCATCAATACATAGGTTGAAAACTCATGTTGGGATAGATTTTGTTGCAAACATACATCAAATATCAGGAAACCAGAACTTTGGATTTTAGGCATGCTTTGAAATAGTGTATCCATTTCAAGGATCAATCATTCCTAGAATGTTCAAATCAAGGAGGAACCTAAATGTAGGAATGAGAATTCCACTTGATCATTCTGAATGTATGGGAAGTTCCTATATTTTTTTGAGTGGATTTGTTTGGTTCCAAGAAGGAACCTTGAAGATAAAATATTAAAACCTGAAGTGCTTCAATGTGTGATCAGAGTTGACCTCAATTACAATTATCTTATCAGTCACTACATTCCACATGCCTTGATGTGATTCATTCCTTGGATTTCCTCTCATTTGTCTGTCTTATCTTATATGTGTCTTATTTCTATAAAAAGGATAGAGGATCTTTCTTTTTAAGTTCAAAATTTATGGATTTTGGAAGAGCCAAAACTTCTCTAGGTTTTGTTCTTTTTTCCTATTTTCTAAATCATTTTAGTCTAAAAACTTGTATGCACATAGATATTAATCAATATTGAAGCCAATTTGATAGCTACCTATCTCATGAATCTTTGTAGCTGGTTTTGTTAGTTCATCTGAATAAGACAATGTGATGTGCCATTTAAGGGTGCATGTAGAACCTACTTGGTATCCAAACTAAAACACCTCTCTTTAAAAACTCACAGTGTTTTATATGTTGCTGTGAATTTGGTGAAGTATAAATAAAATTTCTTTGATTTGGTTAATTGTTTAGGGCATGCATGTAGAATAACTAGGAGAAATTTTAATTTTTAGTATTTTTTATGTTTTATTTTAGAATTTGGATGTTAAATTTTGGAAAAAAATTTAAAAATAGATGAATGAATGGAAATTTATTGAAAATATTTCATTTCATATGAAATTGTTGAATGATTAAAGCTAAATGTACTTAAGTGATAGTAAATTTGTTGATTTTCATGAAATATTATTTCAAATCTTTCAATTTCATGATATTATTTTGTGATCTAACTGAAATCTAGTGGTTAATGCATACGATTTCAAACAACCATATTCCCTTTGTGATTAATAGAAATATCACATCATACCCTAAAGTGAACCTAGTACTATCAAGACCTGCCTACCATAGACTTGGGATTGAACTAAGCCAACCTCTTTCCTATCATATGGATCCCCTGGGGTTGTCTTTGGTTATGTCTTTCAAGAAGGATAGGCTATTTGAAGTTTGTCTGTGAAGAATTTTTTTTCCCTGTTGCTACAAGTGACATCACCATCAACACCACCCTAGTTCAAAGAAGGAAGGAATAGAAATTCTCTTGAGTTTCTTCTTCCTCCTCTTCCATTGTTCGACCAGTCACTTCCTCTCACCTTACTGTGGTGTCATTGTATTCTTCTCCTAGGCACTTGATAGAGAACCCGATGGTGCTCACTTGGTGAAAGCCTAAGCGTCAAACTTTTAAACTTCCTATTCTATCAATAGAGCCTAGGCCCATTTAGTATGGTAAGCAGAAGGGTCCTCACATGAAGTCTTCTATATCTGGGCTTGTGCGGCCTCCTACCATTTTGGCTCCCAAGGCAGTGAATGGAAAGAGGCACACACATCGAGGCATTAGAGCCTACTCCCCCTTCTATTTTTCCAACCTCCTCTCTATCTCTCCCTCCTAATTTTTCCCAAGAGTACCTCCCTTTTCTAGATATGGTCATGATGGACATTTTGATGGCTGAGCAAGAGTGTTATGTCCCCTCTTAGCCTCCAAACTCTAGCTCTTGGAGTCACACAAACCTCCTTAAGCATGAGTGCAAGCATCAACGAAAGGCTCTAGCTGTTGAGTAGGCTACTTTGTAGAGGAATGAGGGGGAGTCAGTAGTTTCTACTTTGGAACCTTTTGCTACATCTTCCTCTCCTATCCCCTCTACTTTAGTTCCATCAACCTCGATGTTGCTTCCAACTCTTTCTATGAGTGTAAATGACTCTCATTCGAAAAAAGGTGCAGGTGTTTAATTCTCCTTTGGTTGAGCCACCCCTTCTGATGTCCCTTTCAGACATCCCACCATTCTCAAAACTTGTGGACATGCCAAATACCTCAGTGGTGTCTTTTGTGCCTTTCTCCTCCTATGTTCCTTTTGTTTCATCCATGGGTTCTCACATCCTCTAATGAAGCAAAAGATGGAGGACATCCCCACTAGCAATGGGGGTTAGAAGAATGGTTCACCTTCTTTCAAGGATGGTTTTGCATTGGCTTGTGCCATCTTAGTGATGGAGGAAGCCCCAACATCCCCGGAGTTACTCACTACTCCCGAGTCTTTTGGTGAGCCTAGCAGTAAATATTAGGCACCGCATTCCTCACCCGTTGAATTAATACATGGTATATTGGCATATGACTTATAGTGTTGTCACTGATGGAAAACTAAGAAATTATTCTAGTCCAAAGATCAGGATTTGTTCACATTGGTAGGCAGAGTAAAGAACAAAGTATTACCGAAGAGAGAATGAAGAACAAGGTATCCAGTTAGTATGTCAATCAATATTCTTCACCCGATTATCATTTTGAGCTGTGGATCTTGAAGAAGGTTTTTAAGTATCTATATTATCTTATTGGTAAGTTTTGTGATGTCACATTAATCAGTGTATAAGTTAGGAGATCCAGCGGGATAATTTTTTGTTTATTAGCTCATGGTGGTCGACTATATAAATGTTGTGTTGTGGATCATTAAGGTGGAATTTTTTGAAGCATATTTTTGTTTGAATATTTTGTTTTGGGTCCTAGCTATGTTGTGGTTGACTCTTGTGATGCGTACCAAAAGTTATTCATGATTTGAGCTGACAGTTGGAAGATATTTTATGTTTTATTAAAGCCAACATGGAGTGATTGAAATCTTCATAGCGGACATATATATGAGATCAGTAAATTCATTTTGTAGTGGTGTGTGTGGTGTTCGATATGTGTAGATGTGTGTAAATATCAAAAGAGCAGTTGAGTGTTTCTCATTTGTGTAGAAAGGGATTTTTTGTGAAGTGAATTAAGGCAGGGTAAAGCAAAGTGGAGAATTAGATAGAAGGTCTAAAATTTGATCTATGAGCCTCATTGAAATTGTAACTAGGAATTTGTAGATGCTATCTTCTCAGTTCAATCTTTTGATTGTGATCCAAATCTTTTGTAAGGTAGTGGGTCTTCCTATTTTTAGCAATGACCTCTAGGAAATTTCCCTAAATGCAAGTGCATTCCCATTTTGTTAAACACTATATTTTGAGTACTAAAATTGTGGATTGACCTCCACCGTGGTTTTTCCCCTAATAGGGTTTCCACGTAAACATCCTTGTGTTATGGTGTTGTGGCTTATTGTTCCATGTTCATGCATATTTATTTTGATTGAATGGTTTAAGCACTTGAAAGGAAAAATTAATAAAAGCTAAAATTGCACAACACTGATTCACCCCCCCTCTCAGTGTTGCTTGAGTCTAACAAATGGTATCAGGGCTAAGTTCCTTGAAAATTTTTAACAAATTGAGGTAGATCTTGGAATGTAATGGACTCTGGTAGTCTTCAACAATAGCTTATTGTGGGTCTTGATGATCTTGATCATTCTAAGGTAGAAGTTCAGGAATTGAAATGAAATTTTAAGGATGGTGAGAAATTCATTCAAAAGTTGAAGGATCAGGTTATTAAATCCAAGGAAAGGAGAAAGGATTTATGTGATCAGATAAAGAAAAAACAAAGAAACAATATTGAAGAGAGCAAAAGGATGGATGACAATCATTTGAATCAAACCTTGAAGGAAATAACTAAAGAATGTGAAAGCCTTGCTAGATACAATGCTACCCTGAAACATGAGATGGAATCTATGGTGATGAAGATGACTAAGGAGATTGAAGAAAGAAAGAAGAATGAAGAGAAACTTGGCCAGACCCTAAAAGAGAGAATTGATGAATGCAACAGAGTTAACAAAGAATTCATTTAGTTGGGGATAGAACAACAACAATCTAGAGACAATGAAGAAGAGCTTGAAAAATAGATTGTTATTCTTAGAGATGAACTAGCTACTACAAATGAATACAAGGAGAATTTTAGGAGTAGTTCTACTAAGCTTGATGAGCTAACTAAAAAAAATAAGGATGCAAATGACAAGTGAGGTCTTGGATATAAGGTAGAAAGCTCCAGATTTGAACATAAGAATTCCAGACAAAGAAATCAAATGAACAAAGGCAGAAGGTATCCGATAACACAACCCAATGCTCAAAATTTTAATGGTCACTTCTTTACTTGTAATAAAATTGGCCATATGGCTTCTCAGTGTAGAAGTAAAATAAGTTCAATTAGTCCATCATTTCCCGGTCATTTTTTTAGTTGTAATAAGTTTGGTCATAAGGCAATTAAATGTAGAAGTATGTTTGTCAGTGTAAGGAATGTTAAATGCTACACCTATCGAATATTTGGGAATATTGCTAATAAATGCAGATCAAGAGGAAATCGATGGAATGAATGGTCTAGACAAATAAATCTTGTGTGTTACAATTGCAATAGATCTGGTCACATTGCAAGATTATGCAAGAACAAAAACATGGATAAAAGAGGTCTGGTATACAAAGGAAACGGGCAAGTGACTATGGAAGAAATAAGAGATCAGATGAAGAAAAAATGGGTAAGGAAGAGTGAGTCTGATGAAGAAAATAAGCTTGCACTAGAATCTACTTATGCTAATTCCTCCATAAATTGATCCTAGACCATTGACCTAGGGGGAGTTTTTCAAGAAAATATTTTGTCCCCCTATCAATAGTTGGCATTAGAATGCAATAAATTGTTAGTAATTGTGCTAATATTTTTCAAGTCAAATACTGATCACTTGTACAAAAGTTTGAGAAGTAGAAGGTCTTCAAATGAATCTTTCTTTTATTTTCTAAGAAAATAGAGTATCTAGAACACCTAGGGAAAAAAGTTTAATGTGGTGAAAAGGTTAGGTGTGCGAGTTATACAAGGGTATTTGGAACCCTCATTTGTCACCTTGCATTGAAGAAGAATAGGAGAGCCTATGCAACATAATTTTGAAGGAATAAAGTCAATTTGGTAGTGAATTCATCAAGTATTTTAGTTGCTTGTAGAATTCTCCCTTAATTTGGTGCTCGGTAGAAACTTGTTTGGTACAAAAAGGAAAATGAAGCAAATTAAAGGAATGTTGAATTTAGATGAATATAGCATTGAGAAGATTAGGGATGTGAGAAATATGTTTCCAGCTAATGAATTGAAATGGCTTGAAGGTGTGAAACACAAAAGTTTGGATATTTGGAGTGAATTTCCCTATTTTGATAATGCGGAAGTTGTTAGGTCTATACTAAACAAATTGAATGATGCCATTATAAGTCTGGATAACCCCTATATCATTTCGAAATAGGTGATTAAGAATCTAATTGGATTATGTAATATTGGGGACATACTGAAAAAGAAGTCAATTCAAAAAAAAGAAGTTGACACCCTAACCAGAGTAACTGGAGATCAAAGGGCTTTGATAATATCGACGACCAAAGATCTGATAACAAGGTACATTGCACATGGAATTTCATACAAAATATTTTTCAAAAATAGGGAAGGAACAACTCCAACAAGTGTAGTTTACATCTCTCATAAAATGATAATGGAGGATTATGATTTTGACCTATGCAGATTTCTAAAAGATCAATTGATGGAAAATGTGCAACTAACAAAAGAGGAAGATTACCCCTTCAGGTTTGGTACCATGGTTATATCTCTTGTGATGTATTTTATGAATTGCTTGCCACATATCATTAATGTTGTATGGAAAGAGAACAAACTGGTTTGTAAATAGATTTCTAAACACCCTAATACTTTGGTAAGTTGTAAGCAAGAGTATGCAAATTTCTTTAAAGAATTGCTAGGGAAGTTTGGAGCAATTAGCATTTACATTCTGGTAAGAGCACTTGAGGTTGGATCCTCCTTTGATGAGATGGAGAGGAAGAAGAAAAGAGCACAAGATATTGATGATTACACTCCTCCAACACACAAGACTCCAAAAATTGAAGGTAAAGGTAAAGAACAAGTGATTGTGGACATACCAGATGAGGAATTTGATGAGTACACTCCAAGGGAAGAACTAGAATTAGTTGAACTAGATCTAGTAATGGTAGAAGGAAGCGAAGAAGAATGTGTTTTATCCAAAGTAAAGATACTGCAGCTTGTTCAGGAGAAAGATGGGATGCAAAAAAATGCTAACATATGGTCCAATAGACCCTCATATGTGTAGGACCTAAGCAAGAACACACTAAGTACTTATTTTGTGCACAATAACATTAAATTGGAGAATTTTTAGAATGTGTTTCCTAAAGATATGATTGAATTCATTAAGAAAACCATGGTCTCTAAGTCCCAGGATAGGGAAGAGGGAGAGATAATTCTACATCTAAAGGAGAAATTCATGATATCTCTTACCAAACTAAAAAGGAAAATGAATGTGTTGAGGCAATGCATAAATACAACAAACAACATCTACAACTATTATCTTCATTAGCCTCATGTAGTTGGGAGATATCAAGATAAGTTGGAGCAGATTGAAACTGAGCTAAACAAGATTGGTTAGGATTATAGCAAGTTTCAGGATTAGGATGGTACAGTCAAGAAAAGGATTCAAGAGTTGCATTTTGAGCATGCAAAAGTTCAATTCACCAGAAACAACCTTTCAGACACCTTTTGGAAAGTGAAGGATTTAACCAAATGCAGACTGGAAAAATTAATTGAGGTTCTAAGGAAAGGAGAGAAATTAGAAGAGGCAATCACAATTCCAAAATATCTCATCCAAATTATCAACTAGACAACTGAGAAAAAAAGCTTGATCTTAATCATTAGGATTTCAGTAGAATCTTGGAGGAAATTTCTTCCAAAAATGAAAGATAAGTACAAGATAATTTTCAGAGTTGAGTAGCTATTGTATTTCTTAAAAACTTTGATCCAATTTTTTGGCAATGGGGGAGATCCAAAATATGTTTGTCATTGATGTCAAAGGGGGAGAGAGAGGATTGAAAAATTCCTTATCATTATAAGGGGGATTGTGTTTTGAAATTTTGAAGTCTGGCACCATAATCATATTGGTTCCAACACTTAGTCATTTTTCACTAGGTGTTGCCATCAATTCCAAAGGGGGAGATTGTTAGAATATGAATTCTAGCATTGTCATTTATGGAAACCTAAGTCATTATTCTCGTCCACACATCAATATTTGTTCACACTAGTAGGCAGAGTAAAGAATAAAGATTACTGGAAGAGAGAATGAAGAACAGGGTATCCAGTTAGTATGTCAATTTTTATGCTTCACCAGATTATTATTTTGAGTTATGGATCTCAGAGAGGGTTGTTAAGTATCTATATTATCTTATTGTTAAGTTTTGTGATGTTGCATTAATTGGTGTATAAGTTAGAAGATCTGGAAGGATGACTTTATGTTTATTAGCTCACGGTGGCTGACTAAATAAATGTTAGGTGTTGCACATACTTAAGGTGGAATTGTTTGAAGTATATTTGTGTTTGAATATTTTTATTTTTCTCCTAGTTATGCTATGGTTGAATTTGTAAGGAAAATTAGATGTGGAAAAAAATTCTCCTAACGTTAATACCTCAGGGAAGAATGCAGATACACTTTAAAATTTACAATTACAGTCCAATTAAGATGCACTATGAAGAAGATAATAGAAATAGAGTATTTGATAATCATAGAAGAACACCAAATATATGTGGGAAAACCCTTATGGGAGAAAAACCCACCACACCAAGAGAAATCACTTTGTATTATAGTAATGGAGATTACATACAAATGACATACATATATTTCTGGTGTCATTATACAACAACATTCACCATGAACATTCTTGTACATGAATCTTCAAGTTATAGTCATTACATAACATAATTAATTTACTGATACAATCACTCAACCATTCGTTGATCCAACCTACCTGATTACAATCTGCAATCACAGAGTATATCCATGTCGAACTCTGTCTGTAGAACTTCCTCAGAGAACTATCAAAACGAACCAACTACTAATGGTTCACATTTGGCCACTCCTATTCATCCACGAGATGCCACATCAAACGGTCAATTAGTCAATAGAATTTTCACTGTGTTGGCATCTCAATGAGACACTAATAGTGTCTCGCCGATGCCACATAACCTTCATATCGATGTCACCAAGAGTAACTGATATCGCCAAGACGTTCCATTGAGCTTCATGTGTCACACTGAATCACCAAGTAGTCGCCCAGATCTATCACTTTTGCTAAGAGATCATAGCAAGCCACCAAAGGTTTTATCGAAGTCACAAGTCATATCGAGCTCCAAAGAATAGTCAGCAAGACTTACTCCGTAGGCATCAACATAAAGCACTATCAGAGAGACATGTTACTTTCGCTAAGACATCACACCAAGCTCTAGGACTTACCCCAAAGTATTCTATCACCAAGAGTTATACCGAAGATCCCTTATCAGCGGCGAGACTTACATTCTTCACTGGGGCTTCTTCCCAAACAATTTGGGTTACATCGATAGCCATCAGCTATCGTGAAGACATCCTTCAGTCGCTAAGACATTTCTCCAAAAGCCTTTGTGTTACACCGATGAACAACATTTGAACCTCCGTTGGTGAGACCTTTGCACATTGGTAAGACTTCTTACTGATAGACCATAAGCTACGCTGAAGAACACAACAACTAACATACTATCGGTGAGACTAACACTTCGCTGGGACTTCTCACCGAGCTGCTATAAGCTACCCCGAAGCTTATGGTCACCATGAGTCTCTTTGATACACAATTGAATGGCCTGTCAGCCAGAGGTCTCCCGAGCACTCAGAGGTTATATTGAACACTCCTTGTCACAACGATAGCTTCACAATGAAAGCATTCGGCAAGATAGAAACTAGGTCATAATGATCTGTTCAAAACAAAATGCTACCAATCTGCTAGTCGACCAGACATGATAGATGTCATATCAACTTTTCTCCAATGGAGGTTATAACTTGTGTGGATTTGAGGCATAATTCCAACAATCTCCCACTTGACGAAGATCATATAGACACCTCCAGAGCACAACATAACTTACTAAAAATCATGGGCACTAAGGCCCATCGAACTGGTACACCACCTGAACTTGTCTATGCTCACTGGCTTCGTCAATGAGTCTGCAACATTCTCCAGAGTATCAACCTTTTCCAAACTAACCTTTCCATCCTCCACCATATCTCATACAAAGTGGTACTATACATCAATATGTTTCATCCTGGCATGGAAAGTAGGGTTCTTTGCCAGAAAAATTACACTCTGACTATCACAAAAAATAGTTATTTCCCTTGCATCAAAACCAATGTTAGAACACAAAATTTTCAACCAAACTGCTTCTTTACAAGCATGAGTAGCTGCCATGTATTCAGCCTCCATAGTGGACAAAGTGACTATAACTTGCCACTTGCTCATCCAACTCACTGCACCACCATTCAACATGAAAATGTATCCACTAGTGGACCTCCTGCCGTCAATGTCCCCTACCCAATCAGAATCTACATAACCACAAATGCTAAGAGTCCTCTGTGATTCAACCAAATTCCCATGGTAACACAAAGCAAAATCTAAAGTTCCCTTTAAATACCTAAACACTCTCTTCACAGCATCCCAATGTGTTCTTCCTAGATTAGCCATAAATCGACTAAGAACTCCCACTTCTTGGGCAATGTCTGGCCTTGTGCAGACCATTGCATACATAATACTACCTACTACACTAGCATAGGGTATACTGGTCATGTCCTCCATCTCAGTAGGAGATTTTGGATAGTCCTCAACAGATAGCTTCGTTCCTTGCATGACTGGAACTACTAGCTATTTGCAATAATTCATACAAAATATCTCAAGAACAATTCTGATATACTTACTCTGATTGAGCCATAGTTTTCTATTCTTCCTGTCCCTGGTTATCTCCATCCCTAGAATATACCTTGCTACATCAAGATCTTTCATTTCAAACTTAGCAGACAACTAAGACTTAAGATCATAAATCATTAGCTTACTATTTCCTATGAACATCATATCATCAACATAGAGAGCAATAACAAGTACTTGATCACTTTTAGCTTTATAATATACGCAGTGATTAGATTTTGATCTTACAAATCCCAAAGACAAGAACAAAAGTATCAAATTTCTAGTACCACATTCTAGGTGACTGCTTTAACCCATGCAGAGACTTCTTTAATTTAAATACTAGTTTTTGTTTACCTTTCTCAACAAAGTGCTCAGGCTGGGACATATAGATTTCTTCTTCATGATCACCATGAAGAAATGTTGTCTTCACATCCATCTATTCTACCTCTAAGTTATATGCTGCTGCAAGTGACAAAAGAAATCTGATAGATGTCAGCTTTGCTACAGGAGAAAATATTTCCCTATAATCGATTCCCTCTACCTAGGAATAACCCTTTGCAACTAGTGTCGCCTTGTACTTTTCTACACTTCCATCCAGACCAATTTTCTTCTTAAACACTCATTTGCAGCCAACATCCTTTCTGCCTTTAGGCAAGGGCACCAGACTCCAAGTTTCATTTTTTTCTAATGATTCCATCTCTTCATTCATGGCTTCCAACCAAGAGTCTAAATCAGATATTTTAAATGCCTCTTTCACAATCCTAGGCTCATCAGTGCTAGAAATTAAAGCATAGGCACAAGTAGAATCAATCAAAGAGAACCCATACCTATCTAGTTGTTTTCTTTCACGGGTTGACCTCCTCACTTGCTAAGGCTGAGGTTCTTCTTCTTCAAAACTTTCAGAACTGCTTGAGCTCTCCTCAGTTTTAGGTACATTTTTAATTTTTAATTCCTCTTTCTCTAGTGTAGGAGGAATTAATGCTACATCCTTATTGTTTTTTGACTTTTTCTCTGACTACAAATCCAAAGTGGAAGGTTTCAGCTCACAAAAGATTACACTTCTACTGTATACAACCTTCTCTGTATCAGGATTCCAAAGCTTGTATCCTTTCATAACAACACTATAGCCAATAAAAATACATTTGATAGCCTTGTTCTCCAATTTAGATCTTTTCACATCCGACACATGAGTATATGCCTCAGCCAAAAACACAAACATGTCTAAGAGAGGGCTTCTTACCAAACCATGCTTCCAAAGGTGTTTTCTCAACAATAGCAAAATTTGGAGAATGATTAATTAGATAACATGCAATAGATATAGCCTTAGCCCAAAATTTCTCCTCCAAGTCAACACTACTCAGTATACTTTGTGCTCTCTCCATTACTATCCTATTGAACCTTTCTACAACTCCATTCTACTGTGGAGTATAAGGTGTAGTCTTGTGTCTTTTGATTCCATGGTCTTTGCAATATCTTTCAAATTCATCAGAACAAAATTCACCACCATTATCAGTCCTTAAGCATTTTATTTTTCTACTAGTCTTATTTTCAACAAGATTTTTAAATTCTTTAACTGATTGAATACTTCTAATTTACTCTTCAGAAAATATACAAATACTCTTCTTGAATAATCATCAATGAATGACACATAGTATCTTGAATTAGACAAAGAAGGAACATTCACTGGACCAAACACATCCGAATGAATATAATCTAACAAACTAGAAGATTTATGAGGACTGGAATAAAATGAAACATAGTGTTGCTTTCCATATATATAGTGTTCACAAAATTCAAATTCAAGATTACAATATTCGGGCCCCTCAACCAGGTTTTTATTCTTCAAGGTTTTTAAACCTTTTTCTCCTATGTGGCCTAACCTATGATGCCAAAGCATAGTCTTCTCTGCAGGAAGTTTTAATTCCATAGAGTTTACATGATTAGGGATATTTCCCTCTTTACCTCCACGAGCAGCTTTCAGTGACTTTCCAGGGACATTGTTACATTGAACAATCTGTGCATCCAACTTGTACATGGTACCAATTCGAGCACCTCTAGTCATCTTGCAGCCATTTCTAGAGAAAGTAACTTATACTCCAATATCATTAAGCATACTGATAGACAATAGATTTTGAGCTAGATCTAGTATGTGCATAACATCATTGATTCCCTTCACTCTGCCATCAGGGAATTGTATTCTGACTCTTCCATGGCCAAAAATATCTAAAGTTGAATCACTCACCAAGTACACCTTTCCACCATTGTATTCTTCATACTTTGTGAACCATTCTTTGTGAGATGTCATGTGGAAAGATGCTCCAGAATCAATCAACCAGACATCATCTGATGCCTAAGTAGCCAAGGATGCAATGAAGGTGTCACCATCACTATGAGAAGAACCATTATCGGAAGAGCCCTTCTTCTTCTTTTTCTCCTCTTTACAATCCTTTCAGACATGACCAGGTTGCCCACAGTTCGAGCACTTCACCTTGGACTTCTTTCTAGGAGAATTTGATCTCCCTTCTGATTTCTATTTTGATTTCTTGTTCATCTTCTTGCCTTTCTCTTTTGATTTCAATTGAGCAATCAACATATTAAATGTGTTCAAATGATCAACCACATACCCTCCTTCCTGCATTCTCAATGAGTACAACTTCTTCCTTAGGAACAATTTATTCACCAAGGATTTCCCCTAATAAATAGATGCCAGTCTCTTCCACAAGGAAGAGGCAGTCTTCTCCTCAAGCACATTCAAAAGCACTGAGTCTACGAAATAGAGCCTTATCAACCCCTTA
Source organism: Sequoia sempervirens (assembly GCA_007258455.2). Lineage (NCBI taxonomy): Eukaryota > Viridiplantae > Streptophyta > Pinopsida > Cupressales > Cupressaceae > Sequoia > Sequoia sempervirens. The sequence goes on from VDFB02339874.1 coordinate 18,847, forward strand.
GATTTCTTATCTGCAAGGTCCCAATCTTCTTGCTTCATGCCTGTAGGTTTCACTCCAGCCACAACAATCCAAAGATCATGATCAACTAGAAGATCCTCCATCTTGAGTTTCCACAACTCAAATTTATTGCCATTAAACTTCTCTATTTCAAACATTCCAGATGTACTAGCCATCTCAACCTGTAATCAGAAATAACAATTTTCTACAAGACTCTGACTGAATAGAACTGACTCAAAAAACCCAACGTACCCACAAGGATAACAAAATTGGCCAGGCTTTGATACCACTTGTAAGGAAAATCAGATGTGGAAAAAAATTCTCCTAACATCAATACCTTAGGGAAGAATGCAGATACACTTTAAAATTTACAATTACAATCTAATTAAGATGCACTATGAAGCAGATAACAAAAATAGAGTATTTGACAATCACACAAGAACACCAGATATACGTGGGAGAACCCTTACGGGAGAAAAACCCACCACACCAAGAGAAATCACTTTGTATTACAGTAATGGAGATTACATACAAATGATAGACTTATCTTTCTGGTGTCACTATACAACAACATTCACCATGAAAATTCTTGTACAAGAATCTTCAAGTTACAGTCATTACATAACATAATTAATTTACTGATACAATCACTCAACCATTCATCAATCCAACCCACCTAATTACAATCTGCAATCACAGAGTATATCCATGTCAAAATTTGTCTATAGAACTTCCTCACAGAACTGTCAAAATGAACCAACTGCTAATGGTTCACATTCAGCTCCTCCTATTCATCCATGAGATGCCACATCAGACGGTCAATCGGTCAATAGAATTCGCACTGTGTTTGCATCTCGGTGAGACACTAACAGTGTCTCGCTAATGCCACATAACCTTCATACCGATGTCACCAAGAGTAACCGATATCACCAAGATGTTCCATTGAGCTTCATGTGTCACACCGAATCACCAAGCAGTCACCCAGACCTATCACTTTCACCAGGAGATCATAGCGAGCCACTAAAGGTTTTACCGAAGTCATAAGTCATATCAAGCTCCAAAGAATAATTGGCAAGACTTACATCTTTCGCCGAGAGAACATATCGAACTCCAAGACTTACTCTGAAGGCATCAACATAAAGCACTATTGGAGAGACATGTTACTTTCGCTAAGACATCACACCGATCTCTAGGACTTACCCCGAAGTATTTTGTCACCAAGAGTTATACCGAAGATCCCTTATTATTGCGAGACTTACATTATTTGCTGGGACTTCTTCCCATACCATTTGGGTTACCCCAATAGCCATCAGCTATCAAAAAGACATCCTTTAGTTGCTAAGACATTTATCCAAAAGCCTTTGTGTTACACTGATGAACAACATTTGAACCTCAGTCGATGAGACCTTTGCACATTGGCAAGACTTCTTACCGATATACCATAAGCTATGCCGAAGACCACAACAAGTAACATACTGTCAGCAAGACTCTAACACTTCGCTGGGACTTCTCACCGAGCCGCTATAAGCTACCCCAAATCCCGTGGTCGCCATGAGTCTTCCCGATACACGATTGAATGGCCTGTCGGCTAGAGGTCTCCCGAGCACTAAGAGGTCATACCGAATACTCCTTGTCATAGCGATAGCTTCACAGTGAAAGCATTCAGTAAGACAGAAACTAGGTCACAATGACCTATTCAAAATAGAATGGTACCAATCTGCTAGTCGGCCAAACATGATAGATGTCATACCGACTTTGCTCCAATGGAGGTTTCAGCTTGTATTGATTTGAGGCATAATTCCAACAGAATCTTGTGATGTGTATCAAAAGTTATTCATGATTTGAGTTGACAGTTGGAAGATATTTTATGTTTTATTAAAGCTGACATGGAGTGATTGAAATCTTGGTCGCAAATATATATGAGATTGGTAAATTCATTTTGTAGTGGTGTGTGTGGTGTTTGATATGTGTAGATGTGTACGAATATCAGAAGAGTAGTTGAGTTTTTCTCAGTTATGCATAAAGGGATTTTTTGTGAAGTGAATTAAGGCAAAGCAAAGCGAAGTGTAGAATTAGATAGAAGGTCCAAAATCTAATCTGTGAGCCTCACCGGAACTGTAACTAGGCATTTGTAGATGTGATCTTCTTAGTTCAATCTTTTGATTATGATCCAAACATTTTGTAAGGCAGCGAGCCTTCCTATTTTGAGCAATGAGCTCTATGCAATGTGCTTGAATGCAAGTGCATTCCCATTTTGTTAAACACTATATTTTGATTACTCAAATTTGGGTCGACCTCCACAATGGTTTTTCCCCTAACAAGGTTTCCACGTAAAAATTCTTATGTTATGGTGTTGTGGATTATTGTTCCATGTTCAAGCCTCTTTATTTTGATTGAATGGTTTAAGCACTTGAAAGGAAAAATTAATAAAAGTTAAATTGCTCAACACTGATTCAACCCCCCTCTCAGTGTTGCTTGAGTCCATCATGGTACTCTTGTGAAGTGCATATTTAATTTTGTAGATGAGGTCCCCACCCTATCAGTGATTTTCACAAATTCGTTGACTTTCAGCCCACAGGAACTAAGTTGAATAGACCTTGAGGGGTCTTCTTCCTATGCTCTTATTGTGGGAGGTGTGGAGGGTTTCCCCCTTGATATTCTGCCCTTGAAATCTTTCACACTCTACCTTTATGATGATCTAGATTAGCATAACTATGACCTATTGGTTGATGAGGACTAGGGGCCCCTCTTCTTCAATTGTAGAGTAGATTTTGTGTGTGTTCATGGATGACCCTTGTCACCCTTGTAGGTGCTTGGATAAAGGAGTGATTTTGTGTCATACAACTTCTATTTTTTGCATCATTCTTCTTCTATTATGTGTATTAATTTTCAACAATTGGGGATGATGTAAAGTGTTGGGGACATTTAGGCTTCCCTTCCTTGTTGACCCAATTTTTTTTTTTTTTTCTGCATGTGCATTCTTCATATGGTCTAATATACGGGGTTGATGATAGTTCATCTATATACTATTATTAAACCTATATATATATATACATATATATATTTATGAATAGCTTCGACCCCCAAAATATTAGATCATCCTTGTGTCCCTTGTTCATGATGTTATTGTATCTTTTACATTGTTCTCTAATCTTCCATGCTTGCTTTGTGATGTTGTGGTGCTTATGCGTTGTCCCTTGCATGTGTCATAAAATTACCATGGTTACATCTTATTATATTATGTGGGCCACAACATCCCTCTTTTTCATTCTTGCATTTCTATCCTTAGGATTCCACGTGCCTCTGTGTTCAACACCCACCATCCTAAGGTGGGCCTATTGTGCTATCATGTCACTTTGATTTTCAAAAAATACATTTAGTGGCCAATGAATCTTTTCTTGAAAATATTATCAAAACATTTTTCAAAAATCACATTCTCAATAAGGACCCCTAGCGGAATGTGTCTCCTTTGTCATGGGTTTGTAAAGAAAGAACTTGAAGAACTTTCATTTAAGGAAGGAGAAACTTTTCATGTGGGAGAATTTTCTTCCTTTCAAATTCCTTGATGAAGTGAACATCTTTTGAAAATATTTCTTGATATTGAATTGATTTGCAAAAAATACTCTTACATTCTCAAGTAGCGTGTCCCTTGAGAGGACCCATTTTATTTTGAAGGGTTCCCAAGGGACCCCTTTGAAAGCTCTTCCTTCAATTTTTGATTGTCTGTGTAACTATCTACTTTTCTTCCTACATGGATACCTTTTTTTTCTTACATGTTTTATTTGTAGATTAGCATGCTTCTTTGTAGGTGAACCTATGAAGCTACTTTCTAGTTCAACTCTACAGAGTCCCCTACATCAGGCTTCCTCAAGAGAGAGTACCTGGGGATGCCTTCTTTGCAGGTTTGGGGATCTATAAAGTGCTTGCATCCTACAAGATTTTTCCATCATTGGTCTATGGTCCTTTGATGTACTTTGTTCGACTCTATATCTCCAAGGATCTATGGAGTCCTTTGTTCAAACCTCCTCAAGATAGAATACCCGTGGAGTTCTTTTCCTTCCCTACACTTTTGATTTTTGTAGATTACAGTTTGCTTCCTCAATAGTTCAGGTATACATCTCTAAAAATTTCAATCTACTTTACCAAACACTCATTGACACTTGTGCTCACTAAAGTGGGGGAAAAATGTATAGGAGTTAATTTGCGCCCCTCTTGCGAATTCTCCTTTTGCATCCCTCCACTAGAGAAAATAAAACCTGACTAAGAAATTCTATATTTCCTATATGCAATACATCCACTTGGCACTTTTCATTTGTGTCAGTGGGGGAATTTCTATTAGGGACGCACGTGCAGTGCGTAGATGTCTACGCAGCGCACTATCATCCCTAATAGATTCTTAATTCTAGAATCTATAGGGACATTACATTCCCCATTGGGGATGAAGCATAAATCCTTTGTGTCAAACAACCAGCTCGAAAACAACTCTTAGCCTCCCTTTCCATCTTCAAATGGCTTGTCTTCACTATCACTTCATCTCTTTAGCAATTCATTTGATCTTCTATAATCTCTTGGATAATTTTACATAGCTAGCTTGATCTATTGAAAATTTCTTAGAAACTTGTGGCTCCATCAAATTAACTGAGGATCTGTTTTGCTACAATAGTGAACCAAATTTTTGGAAGGTGTTCTATTGGTTACTCTTGCACTCTTAGGATCTTTCACCTAAAAGGATAGAGATAGAACCCCAAAATTGAAGTGGTTCATTCAAATAAAGGATTGAATGATATGAATATGACTAAATTCAATGTTGTAAATGCAACTAACTAATGAAATTTATTGACTATTGATGCAAAACCTATGAAATATGAAATGTTTGAAAACACAGTGAGATATGCAAGAATGAACTAAAACACGAAGAAATACAAAATAGAATTGAAAGAAGGCTAAATAGAGTGCACCTATGTAATGAATGTTGAGTCTGGAATGATCTGAATGTTGGAAAAAATAAATGAAAATCACCAGTGGGACTCATTCACCACTGATGGAAAATCAATCCTGCTATTGGAAAAAACTTTTAAAAATTGGTTTTTAGCTGTCGGGATTTGGAATCTAAGAGAATATATCTTTCATTCCTTAAGATGGGACTCATTTTCCACTGGTGGAAAATTATTCCTCTCCCAAAATTTTATGAAATCAAAGGTCAATTATGTAGCTCTAGATTTGCACTTGTCTTCTTGTTAGGTTGACAGAGTCAAATCTACATAAAACAGAATGTACGTTGTCTCCTAGCTTGAAATAGGGTTCATTTGACTTGAAACACTTTGTTGAATTCTTGACCACATTTTAAAACCTAATTTCTTGATAAATTTGCATACAAAAGTCTACAAACACACATACAAAAGGGGGAAAATGGTTAATGGTTAGAGTATAGGCATTTGCCTTGGTCAAATCCCACTTTGGTAATCAAACCCTTAATGAAGAAATCAAATGAACTAAAAAAGGAAAGATGTATAAACAAAATGCAAATTTCCTAAAATCACCAAAACCTAGTTGAAGAAATATAAAGTTTTGTCAATGGTTGCTCCAAAATATTTGATTGATGCTTGATTGAATGATACAAATTGATCAAATGCTAATTGATGTTTAGTGAATGCAAGTGAATGAGGCAAAAAAAAATTATTTATACACTCCTAATAACCCAATGATACATCATCACAGGCTAACATAAGGTAATTTTGAATAAAACCCAAAGAAAAGAATTTGAATTATTTTGATTTTGGAGCCAAAAGAGGGACTCATTTGCCACCCACATGGCCGAATGCAGTCCCTGCTAACTTGAAAGTGAATTATCAAGAATTAAGTCACATTTAATTTTATTTATCGAGCTTACATTTCAAAAGATACATAATTAAGCATTTGAGTGCATAAAGGTCAAATAAAGCATAAGAAAGGTGTAAATAGTGAAATTAAGCCTGAAAGCATGAAATCTTGTTACAAGGATTTACAACTTGCCCCAAAATATAACTTGATAGAAGTGATGATGAGAGAAGGGTGATTTTTAGATGAATTGTAATGAAAGGAGTCTATAAAAGTGTAGATATGTGTTACAACACTTCACAAAACCTTCACAAGACATCATAATTTGAATATTTAGGACTTAATGTGAATGCAGAAGTCACATTACAACATTAAATCAAAGAAACATAGACCAAGCATCATGAGAGAAACACCTAAAATACCATGAAAATGTTAGTGATCTATTTTTCTATGGTACATTTAGCCCCCACTTTAGTGATAGGATGAACTTGCTTCAAACTCACATTTAAGTAACCATGCATATTGAGAAGGATCAAAATTGCACTTATATCAACAGATGGAGTGACAAAATTCAAGAGGGATGATCAAGAAGCCCACATAGGATGAAACCCATGGAAAACTAAACATAAGAACAAAAGAACACATGTGAAATAGAAGAGAAGGGAGAATTAAGATCAGAAAAATTCGTCTGTCAAGCTAGTTGATTAAAATCTAGGCTGCTGTGAGAAAAAGAAAATGCATGTCTCTTTCTGGGAAGTCATTAATGTGATGCATTGGGTAGAAGACCCAAAAGGAGTAAGATACATCACGGCAGGTGGTATGCACTCCACAGAAGCATAGGTAGGTATGCGGGGAAAGTAAAGTATTGTTGAATGGGCTACTCCAGCCATATCAAAGAGTTATACCTCCTAATAACTTTAACATGGCACCACAAAGGAAAATCTCATTTTGTGCTTCATGAGACAAGCAAAGCTTCATATGCTTAGAACTCATGAAAAATAGGATAGTACCACAAGCATGCAAGTTACCTTATGCAAGGTGGAAAAGATGCAAAAATGTAAAAATGTAAAAGTGTAAAATGGAAAAGATGTTCAAAGGAGTCTTGTTAAGTTCATACAAGGTCTGTCACTTAGGGGACATTGTGTCTAATCTCTCCAAGAGAGGACCAGTCAAAGAATATTATATCCACAACTTAGGGGATGTAGTGCATCACATCATGCCACTAAGAGGAATGTAATATGCTAAGATAGATCACACTTATGAAGGACATCACAACCAATTTCATCCAAAAAGTAACAAACACATCATATCAAGTGACAAGGCTACACTAAGAACCAAGAATGCAAATGAAATGATGCCCGTGTATGTCCCCCACTTTAAAGGAATTTATACACACTGTGTTGTGAGCAATTACTTTAAAGTAGTAAAGGGGAAAAATGCAAAAAGTATAAACAAGACATGAGAGCCAACCAAAAAGCCCTATGCCAAGTCATATGTTTTCAAGTGAGGTTGTGTAATGTAAATGAAAGAGAAAACAAAAGGGAGTTTCTCCCCAGAAAAGAACACACCAAACACATAAGGGATCTATGGATTTGGGTTTAGTATGTTTGTTAACAAATGTTTTGATTAAAGAGCTTGGAACTGTCATCATTCCCCAAAGCACATAGAACTAGAAGACGGCACAAAAGGAAAAAAGAAAACAAAGTCCATTTTGGGTCATGGAAGAGACATTGTGTATCAATGCTTTGCACTCATACCAAAAGGAAAAGCACAAGTGAAAATAAAATGAAAAGGAAAAGGAAAATTAAAAGCTTTTAGGTCAACATGAAAGAGACATTTCAGTCTCAATGCCTTGCATCATCCCCAAAAGGAAAAAAACACAAGTAAAAGTGAAAAGGAAAACAACCGTTTGGGTCAACATGGAAGAGACATAGGGTGTATCAATGCTTTGCATCATCCCCAAAAGGAGAACACAAAAAAATTCAAAAGTGAAAGAACCATTTGTGTCAACATGGAAGAGACATAGGAGTCTCTACACTTTCATCATCCCTCAAAAGGAAAAAAAAGGGGGAAAAGGAAAGGACATTTTGGGTCAACATGAAGAGACATAGGCATCTCTACACTTTCTATCATCCCAAAAAAGGAAAAATAAAAAATGAAAAGTGAAAGGACCTTTCGAGTCAACATGGAAGAGACATAGGACATCTCTACACTTTGTGTCACCCCCAAAAGGAGAAAACAAAATAAAAGTGAAAAATCAAAGATAAAGTATGACATATAGAAGAATAGAGGTACAAATAGAAGAAGTGTACAAAGAGAGAGAGAACATCAAACACACGTTACGGTGGAACATGTTACACACATGAAACTAAATGAAAATGGTAAAAGGAGCTAGTAATGCAAATGTAAGTCAACCATTAACCAAGTTATCAGTTTCTCAATCTTAAGTAATATATGCAAAAAATGAATAACATAGTTAAGAGACAAAGACAAATGCATTACAAGGACAAGGATAATCAAATTCTTTCCCCTACTAAGTGTAGGGAAAGAATGAGCTAATGGGGGTGATGGGAAAGGATCATGCAATAGTGAGAATAGAAAATTCTACAACCATAGCATGAGGAGAGGATTTTGATTAGGGAATTATGTCGAGTTGGGTAAGTATTTTGAGTATCTTTCGCAAAGCACAACATTAATCAGTTAGATGTACTAGCATCCTATGATATTCACAATATTTGTCATTTTTAGGATGTTTGACTCTTGTAGGAGGCATGGAAATCCATCCTCCGGTAATAAGTACTTCCAAATTTTTCTCCATAGTTGTGGGATTTTGCATAAAGGGTAGATTTGTGAATTTATAAGGCTTGTGTTTTTGTCTATATTGTCTAAGTTTGTCAAGTGAAGGTTGAGGAGACAAATCAAAGAGAAAATCTTCATGTTTGAGAAGCATTGATCCTTTGGGAGGGAGGAGGATACTCAAATAGAGGGGGGGAATCAAAGTTCACCATGCCATCATCATGAAGGGGATCTTGATACCCTAGTCCTGTTGTGTTTTCTTTTGTGGGTCTTTGTTCTAAAATTTGATGAATGTTATGCTCATTTGTTATATCACACCCTTCTTTTCTTAAGATAGTAAAGCCTTTTACGTATGTTTATTAAAGGTTGATTGGTGTGTTTGTAACTTTGTGATCATAAAATGGGTGAGGGTGTAGTTGTTTAGAGGAACTAGGTCCACCTGATGAAGGGAAATTAGGTCCTTCATTGGTTTTAGGATGTAGGTATCCAAAGTGATTAATAGGTCCAATAGTAGGAAGACCTTGTGACTTCATGGATGGTTAAAAGGATGCATTGGCTTCAAGGTTATCAAGACACTCATTTAAGAACTTGTTCATGCTATCAACATCTTCTCTAATGATGTCAACATCATGAGGAGGAAAATTATGAGGAGTTGAAGGAGCATGACGTAGCTCAAGGTCATTAGGATCACAACCAAAGGCACAATTGGACATGTCTACTTTGGATTTCAATGAATTCCAAAACTTGTTAAAAGAAAAAGCCATGATGACAATGAATGCAAGTACATGAAGATCCAAGAAGAAGAGAAAACAAACAATCTAGACAGTATAATAGAAAGTAACTATAGAAAAATATAATGTAGAAAATATCCGTGATAATGGCTAAAAAAAATGCTTTGTAATGTGTGTGGACCTGATTCACCTAGGAGGTGAATGAGTCGAGGTATGATATTTTTTTGTGTTTTTCAAAAATTTAAAGTGATTTTAATGATTTTCATATGCAAACTAAGGATGCAAATGCAGATTTTTAGTTTTTGAATGATATGATATGCAAAAATGAAGTCTAAATGAGTCTTTCACTAATGCAATTTGAGAAACCCTAGGATGTAAAAACAAAGCAAAACCTAATTGAATGTTTATGAAAATGAAACCTAGGATGCAAGATGCAATTGAAATAAGCAAGATAAAGTGTTATATATGTAGGGTTCACTCAAAATGAACCAATTTTTGAAAGTGTTCTATTAGCTACTCTTTGCACTCTTGTGGATATTCTTCACCTAAGAGGAGAGGGATAAAACCCAAAATTTAAGTGGTTCATTCAAACACATGATTGTATGATATGAATATGACTAAATGGAATGTTGTAAATGAAACTAACTAATGAAATTGATTGAATTTTGATGCAAAACCTATGAAATATGCAATGTTTGAAAACATAGTGAGATATGCGAGAATGAACTAAAACATAATGAATGCAAAACAAAATTGAAAGAAGGTTGAATAGAGTGCACCTGGGAAATGAATGTTGAATCGAGAATGATCTGAATTCTAGCAAAAAATTAGTGAAAATCACCAATGGGACTCTTCACCACTAATGGTGAATCCTATCAGTCCTTAATCGGGCAATAACTCTTGAAAATTGGTTTCTAGCTGTCGGGATTTGGAATCGAGAGAATCTAGCTATCCATCCCTTTATATGGGAATCATTCACCACCGATGGTGAATCAATCCTCCCAAAATTCTAAGGAAATCAAAGGTCAATTTTGTAGCTCCAGATCTACACTTGTCTTCTTGTTGGGTTGACAGAGTCAAATCTATAGAAAATAGACTATACATTGTCTCCAAGCTTGAAATAGGGTTGATTTTACTTGAAACACATTGTTGACTTCTTGACCACCTTTCAACACCTAATTGCTTGATAAATCTGCATACAAAATTTTGCAAAGACACATGCAAAAAGGGAAAAATGGTTAAGGCTTAGGGTATAGGGATTTACCTTGGTCAAATCCCACTTTGGTAATCAAACCCTTAATTAAGAAATGGAGTGAAATGAACAAGGAAAGGTGAATAAACAACATGTAAATTTCCTAAACTCATGAGAACCTTGTTGAAGAAATCTAAAGTTATGTCAATGGTTGCTCCAAAATGCTTGATTGATGCTTGATTGAATGATGTCAATTGATGTTTAGTCAATGCAAGTGAATGAGGAGAAAAACACTTATTTATACACTCGTGTGCCCTAATAACCCAATGATACATCATCACAGGCCACCATAAGGTAATTTTGAATAAAAACCTAAAAGAAAGTTTGAAATAATTTGATTTTGGAGCGAAGAGGGAGTCATTCGCCACCCATGGTGTATGGGTCCTAGCTTGGGCTTGAAAGTGGGTGTCAGGAATTAAGTCACATTTAATGTTCTTTGTCAGTCTTACATTCAAAAATACACTTAATTAAGACATATGAGTACATAAAGGGGTCAAATAAACCATAAGAAACATATAAATAGTGAAATTAAGCCTAGAAAAGCATGAAATATTGTTACACGACTTTACAACACTTCAAAAATAGGACTTGATAAGTGATGAAAAGGTGATTTTTAGATGAATTGTAATGAAAGGAGTCTATAAAAGTGTAGATATGTGTTACAACACTTCACAAAACCTTCACAAGACATCATAATTTGAATATTTAGGACTTAATGTGAATGCAAAAATCAAATTACAACGTTAAATGAAAACAAAATAGACCAAGCATCACGAAGAAAGACCTAAAAGACAATGAAAATTTCAGTGATCCATTTTCCTATGGTACACATAGAAGTTGTGAGTCTGGTCTCTTGCGAGACCTCATTTGTCACTGTTGTGGTTGTGTCAACTTTGTCAAATTCATAGTCTTGCATTCTCCCTTCATTGGCCTTGAGTGCCTTTGGGTGGAGGTTTTATTGCTTCAATATCCTTCTTTTGTTGTGCTTTGATCTAGAGTAGCATTATGTTTTTCATAGTGTTTGATACTCTCTTTTCCAACATTTCCACCATCATATTTTTGCTCACCTTTATCTATCTAGCTCTCTATGGAGGTGGAAAATCCAAAGCAAGGGTTTGAATAAGGAAAACCCCCATACAACCCCAACTTTTTTCCTCTCTTGGTTGTGTGTAGGTGTACGTGTGTGTGGAGTTTCTTGGAAAATTGGGTTCTTTGTGAGTTGGTCTTTATCACCTTTATTTTAGTTATCTCCTTTAATCTCTTTATAGTCATTTAGTGCACTTTGTCATTTACATTTCTATTTAATATATTGAACTTCATTAGCTAGACTATTAGTATTTTTTGGTATTTGGTATTGTATTTTCACTTTCTTAGTGGTGTCATTGGATTTTGTGTCCTCCAAGAGTGCAATATTTCTAAGTTTACAATTTCCCTTAGTGGCATGATACAAATGAGGCATCCCATAAGTGGTGATTTGATATTCTTGACTTGTCCTCTCATGGAGACTTTGGGTATGCTATTCCCTAGGAATAAGACCTTACATGAAACAAGATCCCCTTGAACAAAAACAAAAACCTATAGACGTGACATTCATAAGCACTTAGCATTGTGGTGCCTTATTGAAGTTATCAGAGGGATAAATTTGATATGGTATGGGAGGCTAACATGATTCTCTCATTTTCCACCTTGTTGGGATACTCACCTAGTGGATGACCTGAGGTTCCACTACCCCAAAGTAAGCGTGTGTGTTTTTTACATAGTAGACATTGAGTTCTACTTGTTAACATTTTTTTGGACAAATAGCCTAGACTTGGTCCACATAGTGTTGGATAGACTGTCAAAGCTTGATCCCTTTTCTTGGACAATCAACCACATTTCACATTGTGTTGGAATGTTTGAAGCTTGATCCTTTACTTTCCTTTATTTTCTTGGTCTTTGATAGGGTATAATTGTGTATCTTTTTCATTGTTTCATACATAAGTGTCTTGAATGTCTAATTTAGCATGAGCTTGAAATGGAGGGAAAATATGATTAAAGTGGGGGAAGAATGTAGCATCAAAAAAAGTAATCCATATGTTTTATTTGGGAATGAATAATTAATGATAAAATGGACTTAAGTGTGCCTTATTTAGGGTGTTGTAAAGTGTTTCCTTACACTTTTACACTAATCTAGGTATTTATTAATTAATTGAGGTTACAAATTAGAGCTTAGTTGACCCCTTAAATTTAAATCCAAGCCTTATTTATTGCATTTTTGAAAGATAAATCCTAACACTCATTAATAATGTTTCATAACACTTAATTTAGGAAGGTTTAATCCTAGGCTAGTGACCTAGGACTAACTTTCCACCTGGAAAATTGGTCCTTCCTAGGTCTTAAGTCCCCCTTTCTGCATATTATTTCACCACCCCGAAGCATGTACTAATTGACTATGCTAGGATCCATTCTCTCTATGGTGAAAGTGTCCTCCTTAACTTATGACACCCCTTTTTGAACATATTTGTGGTGGTACTTTAATGATTTTGAATCCTAGATTTGACATCATCTTGTGTTATTTGAATTTTGAGATTAAATCTTAAGTATAAATATAAGGCTATTTTACATAGTTTCACCTAGAAAATTCAAGTATTCAAGATATATAGTAACTTTATGATCAATAGAGTATTCAAGAAGGAATTCAAAGGTAGATTTTTACATAGTTTCACCTAGAAAATTCAATTATTCAAGAAATATAGCAACTTTATGATCAATAGATTATTCAAGAAGACATTCAAAGGTAGATTATCAAGGTTTTATCGTAGCAGTCAAGAATGAAATCATCATGTCAAAGGCATAAATGCATGAAATACATGTTGTTGAGCTAATGTGTTGATATAGAATTGAAGATCCAATTCAAGCATTGTTTCACATCTAAATTTAAGATCCATATCTACATACATTGAAGCCACTTCATGCTAGTTTGTTGAATTTGTACTCTAAGGTTCAATTGAGGATGGTTGAGTTGTTACACATTGTTGTTCATTCATATTTCCTTTATGTATTATTCCATTGCAAGGTTTGATCAACAAAATGGGGTTTGATTAAGGAAATCCCCTATTCCCTAACAATCAACAATTTTTCTTCTCTTGATGTGTGATTACAAGTTTTAGATTAAAGATCAAGTGGAGAGCAAAAGTTGCAAAAAGCTTTCAAAGTTGTAAAGTTACAAAAGTTGTCATCTTTAGTGCAAGATCACAAAAATGAAGCTATAGAATTTATTTTTCACTTTTGGAAGCTTATCACTTGGAATCTGGGAGTGCAAACATTGAAGAACATAACCCATAAATCACTTTTCTAGAACCCTAGTAGGGACCCATTCGCCACTGAGTGAATGAGCTTTTAGTGATGCTGAAAAAAATACTTTTTTAGCAAGGTACACATCATTTTAGCATCTAAAAACCTTCCTTTATTTTATTATAATAGTTAGTTTTTTTTTATTGTTATTTATGCAATTTTACCCCTCATAAATTGAATGAAGCACTAGTGAAAATTAGTTCATCATTCTGTTTTGATTATATGGGAAAAGTAAGTTTTGAAGGGACCCAAAAAAATTTACAACAAAAGATACTAAGTGATGCTAAACAAGATTTTTAGAAAGTCACCAACAACAACCCAACAACCAAAAAACATAACAAAATGGGTTCTAGTCTAAAGATAAGACAATAAACAACCAACAACACCCAACATCATCAAAACAACAAGGCATCAAGAAAGAAACCTACACCTAGTGGGAAACACAAAGTAACTGAGAAGAAGAACAAACACTAATTCAAACTACTAAGGGTGTTGACCACCTCAATCTACTAGCTTCTATGCCTTTCGATCATATATGTTATGCATGTTTTTCACACATGCCCCACCAAAGGTGGGGACCCCCTCTTTTTCACTCCTGATGGGCTGCTTTGCTCTCATCTCATTTTGGTGCACCCCATTTTTCTAGCCAAGTTGGACCTAATCCTAAAGAGACCAATTTCATTTTGGATAGATTCACCTAGGTGGGTTTCACTATGTCATTTGCCTCTATGGGCTCAATCTTGCGGGTTTCCTTTAGCCTTTCGCCTAGTGTCCATTAGACCTTGTAGACCCGCATTCACAGGTTTCCCCTTACCATTTGATGATGCACTTCACTATTCACCTATAGCCAAGTCCCAACATCCTCTAGAAAGTGCAAACTCCTAATCTATTTCCACTACTACATCCTTCAGGTTTCGTGGACCTGTAGTCACAGGTCGCCCCTTGCGGGTTTCCATCCCCATTTCATCACTTTGATGATGACTAACCCTTGACCGCCACCCCACTCGCATGGTGGGATTCACATTATGTCTTTCCATCCTTGTCATTGTCATCTCTAAAGTAAACCTGACCTAAAGTGCTTCAAAATTGCTTAAGTCCTAAATGATCACATGCCTTTATGTATGGTTTTCCTTCCCCAACTATCATAGCCTTATGGCCAAGCCTTCATGTCGTCTCACTGAGCAGGACTCACATGCACCACTTTCTTGGGGTGGGATCATAAGGTTGCAGTGGATTCCTAAGTTGAAACTTACTAGTGGGTCCACCCTTGCGAATTGTCATCTGTGGGTGATAATTACCACAACACCATTGAGAACAACAAGGCCTTAGTGCTTCCCCACTTTGCAGACCCGCAACCCATCAACATCGTCTTTCCTACAATAGGCCTTTCTCCTTCTTCTTCTATTTAGGGTCATGGCTGATAGAGACTATTAGTCTCTTTTCCTTTTCCACCCATGTTGTTATTGCTTTGCGAACATCCAGCACAAGCATTACCCAATAATAAGGTTGCAACAAAATCATATAATGATGACCATGGGCGGGTGCATGAAGTTGGGTACCAATTTTTTGGCCACTTATGATTTTTTTTTTAAAATGCACTCATACCGCGCACGCATTATTTCACGTTAAAAACAAAGAAAAAAGTGAAATTATTTTCCTGGGAATACCAACCCAAAGGCTTGGAGGGCATTCCCAACAAGGCCAAAGACGTGTTTTTGCAAATTCTACAATTTTTCACATAATCGGGTTCGTGCTCACCATCAAGATTGCATCTAGTTCAATATTGACAAAATCAAAAACATGGGTAATGTTAAGTTCTCTCTTTGCTATCCAACGATGTAATTTTTTTCACTTTTTGACAATGTTAAGCCTTCATCCATAATTTATTTTGTTTGTATGTCTATTTTTTGCCAAAAAGTAGTGTTTGGTGTTTTTTTTGTTATAAATTAACCGTTCATCAAAATTTCAAATAAATTGTATTTTTAGAAACTAGACTCCATTCTACAAATTTAAAAAAAGAAAAGAAAAAAAAATCAATTATTTTCAAAAATTTGTAGGGGCACGGCCAAATTCTCAGTCAGAAGTTGCCCACTTGTGAAAATTAGTAAGAAAATCAAATATTCATTAAAAATTTATTCTAAAAATTGTGCACCAACTAGATGCTATTAGCTAATCCTTTTACTATAGATATTTTAAAATACTACAAAATTTCTAACTCGCGTCTGTCATATAAGAAGCTATATATATGGCTTTTGACAAAACAAATTAATTTCACCTCTTTTGGTACATAATTCTTTTTTGAACCCCTTTAACTTCTATCCATTTTCTAAAATTAAATTAGGTAGTTTAGGAAAGCAGGACTCTGTGAGCACTTTCCATCCTTTTTGTTTTATTCCATCTCAAAAATTTGAGTGTAACTATCCTCAATTTCATGTCCAAGGTCAGTATTTCCTTATTTTAAAAAAAAAGTGGCCACTTAAGCCCTCTTTTTGGGAACCATCTTTGTGCACTTGGCCCCCATTCGACATGCACTTATAGTTGAGGGCATGTTTGTCTTATTACCAAGATTTTATTCAACACTTCATGGGGAATTCGTTTGATAAGCAATGTCACTTCAAGACCCATGGCTACCTCCCATGCAAGACCACCATGCCGGGTTTCTCGTGATGCCTTTCATCATTCCCTTGACAGTTCTTTAACACCACCCTCCCACATGATCTAGCCTATGGCCCCCCTCGATGAAAACCATAAGACGGGCCAACAGGCTTTACTCCATGCTTTCAAAATAGGAATACCAATATTGATAAGATTTCTAGATGGTCGACATGGACTATTTGAAGAATGATTAAAACGTTGTCATGCAATGCATCCTGTGTGTGTTGGGGGATGGCCAATGATGGTAATGGATGAGAAGACTTATGTAAATATGTATATCCAAACGAATGAATGTCAATATTTGAAGTGTTCATATATTAATTCAATTACCTTTGATTATTCTAAGGAAATACATGTACTATCCCACTACGAGAATAGGAGGATGTGTTTTGAAATGATCGACACCATAATCAAAATATCAAACACTCATTGTTGGAGTGCTTTTTATAATGGAGTGGCGAAGTATATTTTGTGGGGAATATAATGTGGGATTCCCTTAGCCCGTTGATTTTTTTCGCAACATCCTCTCCATCGTGTCTCCCCGCACTCCATTTCTCGTAGCCTTTTCCCATGCGAGTTCTGCATCTCGCAACTCTGCCTCCACCTCCATCGTTACTTGTCATCTTAAATTCCCTCCCCATAGTTCGTCATCCACATTTTCCTTAATAGGATTATTTCATGTGGATCTTGCAACTTGTCTCACCTGCCATCTTGGAATAGCTAATTAGCATGGTGTTTCTTTCACACAAGCATTGTACCATTTATATCACTGATAATAGCTTTTTGTGAACGTCAATCGGGGGGTTGTTTTTAAAGATAATGGACTAGTACTTCCTCATATAACCAAGGATGCAAGGGAGCAATATTTTTACCTACTATCCTAGGGGTGGCATCCCAATGCTGGACATGGAAGGTTCATCAAAGGGTTTGAAGTCCTTTCAAGAGGAATTGTTTGAACCATTGAAACAACTTATGTATAAATATTTGGTGGTTGGTTAAACATAATAGTTGAGAGGTCCTCCATTTAATGTAAGATGATCTTTCACATGAAAAGGAAAGCATTTGGTGAGCTAGGTTCCTGATGATAGCCGTTGGACGTGCGGATCCTACACTATTGTTGGTCATCTTTCGATACCATAATTGTAGTGGCTTTCTCATGGCGGAAACCCACCCTCATTCATTCGCACTGTTAACTCACCGGGGAGTCCACACCACAGTTGGTCATTCAGATGGCATTCCTTGTTATGGCTCCTCCACTAGCATCTTTCTCTAGTGGCGGTGACAACCTTTACTATTTGGGCTCTTGACTAATTAATTATTTTCAAATAATGAAGGTGGAGGCCACATCTAGTGGTGTTTGTGGCCTCAACGGTGGTGGAGGTAATAAGATTCAATTTCCATTAGAGCTCTTACTATCAACTACAATGGACCTTGTGCATTTTCCCTAAATATTAACCCATCATTTTGTGTTGGCGGTGGTCAAAGTATGTAAAGTAACAGATCACAAGGGGGAAATATAGGTATTTACTAACCTAATTCGATTAGTCCAGGCCAATCAAAGAAGGAGCCAAGTAGATTAATACATCAAATGAATGTCCATAAAATAATGGGGATGTTAGTATAATACAAAGGATCTACAATGATAGGGTAGCAGCATAATACCTATGGCAAAAAACAATCAATGACTTGATTAGACTTTGTGCTAAAAGAGAGAAATCCACCAACAACTTGTTATGAGTGTGAAGAATGAAATATGGGAAAATTAGCTAGAGCAAGGTAAGGGCCCAACATGAAATTTGAACGAGCTCCAAGAGGACATATACAATGATGACATTCCCAATTGGAGTTGGGGTTGGCTTGATCCTTGATTAAATCCTAGTGCGGGTGTTATCGAGATTAAAGGAGGATTTTCACTATCCTAAGTTTATGGTAAAAATGATTAATGCAAGAGAAAAATGGGTTGTACATTCAATGAAGACTACTTGGGAAAGAGCTTTAGTGAAGGCTTCCATTGGCTTTTTGACATTACCTTAGTGGCATCGTCACCGTGGAGTTCCACTTCTCTCCTCCCATAGCTCGTCACCCCCAACCTTCTCTCATGTGGGTCCTACATCCCTCAACACCACTACAACCTCCTTTGGTATTTCATTCAATGTCGTCTCTTTACACATTCCACAAGCAGCGTCTCCATCATCTTCCTTTGTAATGGTCAGTTAGTGTACACTGCCTGCATCGAATTGGCTAAGGAAAACACAACAAAATGATAGAACCTGAAAGTAGGATGATCAAGAGAGCTAAGGGAAAAATGCATTATGTGAGTTGAGAGAAACAATGAAACTTATGTTAGCATGATAGGCCAATTTAATAAAGAACTATTTGTCTTTTTCAAGGGTGATGAATGGGTGGCCTCTAATGTTACACTTTAGAAGGATTGAATCGATAATTGTAAAGTGAAAATCAAAGGTCATGTGCATTGTAAATTGAGCGGGCATCTGGGGTGATGGTGTTTGCCTTCATCAATGCGGGGCCCATGGCCCATGATGCCAACCACACAACTTTTTTTGGCCATTGACCATACTGCTTGTCTATATTCTCCAACACAAGGTAATGCGGTGAGGAGATAGCTCATTATGTTCAAGAGGAATTGGGCCAATAACATGCCAAATGAATGAATCATGAAGGGAGGAGTAGTAGACATGAATTTTAATCGTAGCATCACCAACACACAATTCTATCCTTTACAAAATTGATTTGTAAATGGGCTCCTTATTAATCATGTCATTTTTCCTCGGTTCCATCCAATGAAGTAATTCTATCCCCTGTGCACATCGAAGGTGTAATGTGTGGATTTGATAAATGGGCCCATGATGTATAGTGTTGCTTCTTTCATGTGTAAAATCCTTAACAAGAGTGGGTTAAGGAGGAAAAGAGGAAGCCTTGAGCTATGCATGATAGGATGATGAAAGCTAAACTATTTCCTGTATTCTACTTCATTGGCTTGGGGATGGCAGTCACGTGTTGCATTCCCTATGAGATCTCACTCGTAAGCATATAATTAAGGTTCGGTAGGAGAGCTAATTTTCCCTTAACATAATGGATGTAACCCAATTAAATAAGAAATCAAAAGATTCTAAATGACACTTAGAAGAACACTTAGAGTTTAGGCTTTTAAAGGGATATATGCTTAATGGGGGGAGATCCAAGGATTTCGTTAAAACCTCATTAATAATTACATTAATTTATGTTTTATGTAAAGGCCTAATTGATTCTATTCTTGGTGTAGGGAAACTTTTTAAAACATGTGATTCATCAAGAAGGACCTATCAAATAGGATAAAGATGAAGGGTGCTATAAAGGTAAGAAGGGATGAAGATGCTAAAAGTAAAAAGTTGCTTGTTCAGGGACGACTAGATTTCCACAAAGATGAAAACTCATACAGCCTGCGCCAAGAAAATCAAATTGAAAAAACAAGGTGTTATTTTCCAAGATTAGAGATAAAAGGGAACAACATGCTACCTACCAAGTTTGTAAGGGGAATGATGGTCAAAGATTGCCTGAGGGGAGGAATAGATAGGAAGATCTTAATGGACAAATGATGCATTTAAAGGTGGCTAAATTACAATCCACTCATCAAGATTGACCAACAAACAAATGAATGCATGATAAAGGAGGTCAATGCCAGGGAAGCTAGATGATTGCTTACAAGAATCAAGAATTACCAAAGTTGTCTAATCTTTTCCAAATGATTGTGATTCATCTGTAGTTGTCCCTCAGATTAGGGGTAGTCAATCCATTGATGCAAGTCATTTTCAAGGCCCATTTGATCCAATGAAGAATGTTGTAAATCCATCAAGCAGAGGGAAACCTTTGGACAGTTTTAGCTATAGTGAAAAGGTAGTTAGCTAGAGGATAAAAATGCTACAGTGAGAGGGCATTCAAAGAAAAAATAATGAAAAGAGAAAGGATGTATTTTAAATTGCTATATAATGGGGGGTAGGTAAAACCCTAATGTAAAACAATCTGAGCCACACAATGTAAATTAATCATAGCCATTCAATTGGGCTTTCAAAAACTATAAATAGTGGCTTGCCCCTCATTTGTAAATGGTCGGAGAACTCATGTAAAGGAATTTTGTAGAAATAGAGAGAACCATTGCATGATTTATTAGTGTTTCTTTTGATTTTTTTCATTATTCATGCATGGTTCTTCTTTTGTGTTAGTTTTAGTTGTAATTTCTTGAGTGGATGTGATAATGGAAATTTTTTTTATGGTATCTAATGAATTTTCATCCCATACTTTTAGTACTTGCTGATGAAAAATTGTTGTGTAAAGTTAGCTTGGGCTTCTTTATTCCATTGGTGCAACCTTGCTCTATTTCATGTTCATGATGTGTATGTGCAATCTAAAAACCTATAGACCTCAGGAGATTGCACTGATTTTGTGTAGTTGTAGATTCTCTTGGTAAAGAAAAATCTAGTTTGGGAAGTTTGTCTACTGTACCAGCCTCCATTGTTACTATTCATTCATAGCTTAGATTTAGAATAGCTTTCTCAACCCTTTCTCTTTTGCTATTTCTTTTAGTCCTTTGTTAGAGTAGGATCCCAAGCATCACCATGAAGGTAAATTAGATGAACTCAATGGGTTTTAAAATTCTATTCTAAGTGGGAAGTCATTGTTTAGCCTCTTCCAACACTTTGAAATTGAATTTGCAAACCCAACTTCCCATGATTTGTAACTCATATGTAAGACTTCCTTGTGATACTAAAAAAACACACCAACCAACTAAGAGATTCCAAGCTTGTCATGACCTGACACCCAAGAGACCTTGGGGTAGTAATCTAGAACTTGTTTGTAGATTCCTACCTTTCAAGAGAGGTAGGATACTTGTGTGTTGCCTGTGTTGTGAAGTTTCAAAAACACACATGAATAGAACTAGCTCTAGAAGGAGGGTTGGAAAATATTGAGGCTACAATGCTACAAAATGGAAGTTGAAAGTTTTTTCAAGTAAAAATATAAGATAGGAAGATCTCATCATTTGCTATAAATTTGAAATCAAAGAATCTTGAAGGCAAACAAAAGTTGAGTTGAAATGGAGTTGCATTTGCAAATTTCAAAATTAATCAGCTACATGTAGACTTGAATAGAAGGTTGGGGATACCATTGCAACAATTTGCATTGGAAGAAAAGTGTAGAATCCATTGCACTTGCAAGCAAAATTAGTTGGGATTCCCAACATTCTTGGCAAAAATTAAAAGAGTCTTGCAAGGAGAAATTCCCTTTTGGGAAATATATCAACTCTTGGCCTAGCCAGATCTAGAAGAGGATTTTTCCAACATGGAAGCCAAGACACTCAAAGGACTGGTCCAAGAACACTTGAGAAGCAAGGATGGACTAAAATTGGAAGAGGTATTGATGTCAAGTTGGTGCAGATTTCACAATGCACCACATTCAGAATTCACTTG